>CAKALG010029095.1:0-10460 GCA_916700815.1 Helicolenus hilgendorfi | reverse complement strand
TTTGATGGATCGGGATTTTCCTTTTTTTCTTTTTTTTGAGTTTCTGCCGGGGGATTTCCGGCGGGTCGTGGCAGGCCCGGGGGGGAGATAAAAAGTCATGGGATGCATCTAAAATACACAGGGCCTGGAGCTGTTGTGTGTTGTGCTGGAACACAAAGGAAACCAGTTTATCAGATGCCATTTTGGATGATGACGGTGACTCTGAGTGGTCAAAGAACCCTCTTTTAGATTTTGACGGATGCAAAAAAAATTGCATAAAATCAGACCTGATTCGAAAACTTTAATGACGGATAAAGGTTTCACAGTCGGTGTGTAAATATGACACAAATGGAGGTTGTATTAATTTTTAAGCATGCAACAATTTCGGACAACTGTGCAAAATCAACATTTGCCTCCCGTTCACTCCCATTCTATGCGAGTGAAGGGGCGAGAAAACATTCACTTCTGGTTGTGAGGCAAATTCGCATGTTCGGATTTGTGTGGAGTTCAACTTTGGTGAACTTTCGTAAATATCGTATCAGCATGCGATGGTCATTTGCCCGCATTTGTGCATGTGTGACCGTGCCTTCAGTGGGCGACGGCCTTTAGGAATGACGAGGACTGGGCAGGAACTGGGCGGAAAATATGGAAAGAAATCACGAAAGTACATTTAAAGAGGTACTGCACACTTAAACATGATTTTTGAGCTGTAAACTAAATGATATGGCTGTTACTGTGATGTGATGAAACACAGGTAACACATTTGTTACCAAATGTTTAAAAAAATCAACATTTCCTGTGTTGAAAATGTCTCAACACGCCATCTAGCCTACTGTTAAATCAGACCTGAACCTCGCAAGGCCAATGCTGACATAAAGTTGACTGCTTAACGCCCTCTAATCATGAACCAGGGGATGTCACTGAGCAACTCCTGCCTCACAAGTCATCCACTTTTTGGCTTTTTTTTTTACTATGCAGTGGGTGGAGGTAGTCTCAGACCTAGGGCGAAGTTACACTTTAAAAAAGAAATTTACATTACATTACAGCCTTTTATCAGGCTGCATTCAAACCACGTAAGAGCAAGAGTAGATATCATCCAAAACTGAGTGTATCCCTTTTAAACAAATGGCTAAAAGCATATTCAGTGTTTTTTTTTCTAATATATATTTCAGAAATGAGACATAAGTGCTAGCAAGAGTTGTTGAGATGTACTTTAGTCTGAAACAGTGTTTTTATCCTGCAGCGGAGGTCGGGTGATCACTACTAGTAAACTTTTAAGGAAAGACACCACAACCAATAGCTCCTTCTCTACAGTCGTTAATCAGAAAACAGCTCAGTTCTACCTCATTAGTGACACTAAACCTGCGGCTCACAGTCAGGGAACTGTTGCGCAGTTCAGCACCACGGACAGCTCCCAGAGCTTTTTAAATCCACTTCAACAGGATCTGCTTTTAATGGTCAATTTTCTCCTCTGACTGAGTCAAACACGTATAGATTCAACCTGATGGTGAGTCTGGAGGCTGGGATTTGTAGTGATGCTCTACTAGGTTGTGTTAAACCGTGAGTTCATCATGCATTTTCTTTTTTCTTTATTTCACCTCTTATATTTCCACACTTTTTTTTTCGAGGGGTGAGGGACTGGGGAAGTTCAGGAGTAGATAAAAAGGCAACAGTACATGTCACATAGAAGTGGTGTACATCATCTGAAAGCTGGGAACCTGACGGTTAATTTGAGATGTGTGTCAAGTTGTTCTAGTCATAAATCAGAAACAAATTCATTAATTAAAATATAGTACACGATGGCCATTATCATGCTCACTTATGTCTCATAAGTTATAGCAGCAATTTTTGGGTTAATACAATTTGTTACACAGATTTGGTGCTAAATTTAACCATTTTGTATCACTGGAGAATTGATAAAAATTATCAATAATCCCTCTAAAATACTCCATTAAGACACCAAGACCTTGAGGAACACCATAGAAAAAGCCCATGCTGTGATTTGGTATCAAAAGCTTTTGACATTTGGAGATTTCTGAACATTTTTTTGGCATTTGTAAACCCCCTTATTGTCAATACAGCAAGGAAAGCCATCCATCCTCTGAATGCTCTAGGTCTCTAGTTTGTGGTTGTAAAGCTTCATGAGGCTGTGATTATCCTAGAGGTCACAAAAAGTCATTTTATACAGTGAGGTCTAGTTTAAAAAAAATAGTCCCACTACAATGAAACGGCTACTATGGGGACTAACATCATCACACATGAATACAGTTGGGCTCATTGGATCCACAAGACTCCCAGCTTTACAGTGATACCCAATACCCAAGACTGTTAAGGGACCTCAGTATGTAGAAATATTCAAATATAACATTTTTAGAATAGGCAAAAATAACACATTTATACTGCATTCAAAAAACCAACATGTTTTCTGCCTCAAACTGCATGAGATTATCATAAAGTGAGCATATCTGTAAAGGGGAGACTCGTGGGTTACACACAGAACCCATTTTCATCCACTTAACTTGAGGTCAAAGGTCAAGGGACCCCTTTTGAAAATGTCCATGCCAGTTTTCCCTCGCCAAAACGTCCCCTGACTTTGGAGTGTTATTAATCTGCTGCCGCCTCTTTCACAAAGGTGTCGAGTATATTTAGAAGTCAACCACATAATGATAATATAAAATAATTAAAGTCTCATTCTTCCCCGTGTGTGTATCCTTACTTATCTGTGGCAGTATATCTAATTGTTCTCTGTCAGTCACAGAAGAAACGACAGAGACAAGGTCATTTCATGTGAGAGGTACAGAGATCTTAATTAGGCCTTTGACAGTCGAGTAGCGTGCGGCAGACTTCAGCTGTCATCTAAACTCTGCTCCGGTGTCACTAAGATTGATTGTGATGGTGTAATTATTAACTGGGTTACTCAGAAGGCATTTTAAATAATGGTTTCCCTTCTAAGACAGTCAGTGCCCTGCTTCTGCTGTTGTAGGACTTTAGACTGAACTGTCCCTTCATTTTTAATTGAATTATAATAGTGATTTTGTCAGAACATGTTGCATTGTTTTGATGATGCTTATGTGAATAATTAGTGTTGCAGAATTCAGAAGTTCTCACAAGATAAGAGTTATCTTTGGTTGGGATATAGAATCTATAGCTTGTAAAATGTGGAAATATGTTATATGACCATGACACGTAAATTAAAATATATATTTTTGATGAGATTATTTTCCGAGAGATGCTCAGGAGGAGTTCCCTTACTTGATCAAGATATTTTTTTAATTTTCACCATGGGATGGATGGCTGACCTCTCTCTCATTCTTGGAAAAAAGTAAGCGGCAACCTCGCATTGTTATGCACTTCAGGATTCAGATGGATCTGAAAGTGTCTGCAACCTAAAGTGGCTCCGGTGTTTTAATTTAATGTCTCCGCCGTGGCAGGAAATAGGGCTGTGGGGACCGGAGCTGTCACACACTCCGATGCAAAATGAATGCAGGTATGATTGTAAATCTGTCTCACCAGAACATTCAATTATGTTTCATTTCATTGCACAATGTGCTTTTGGGTGGATAGCTGTATTCCAAAACAAAACAATATATCATTTACACATTTATTCATTTAGAGTTCATTTTTAATGTTATATGTCAACACAGTCTCTCAGCAGTTTGTGAAATAGTCACAAAATGTAATCCATTTGATTCGTTTACATACTGTAGACACGAATTTCCCAGTTTTTGTGACGCTCGGCACGACTTTCAACAACGTGTTTTAATGTGTTTTCCTACGAATGTCCAGCAACACATGACACGTGTCAATTTCCACTACAGTCTTTTCAGAATAAAACTACTTAGTTAGGTTTAGGTAGTGGGAAAGATTGTATTTATGTTACCTCACACCGGACTCGCTTTGAGTAAAGTACAGAAGTTACGTGACAAATAAATTATTTTGACTATTCAAGTACTTCATACCTCAAACTATATAGTGTATGTCCGCTGAGTTAGAGATGTCTCTTTCCCAATGTAAGTCTATGGGAAAAAGTATTTTTGGGCCCAATAGCATCATGTGACGGACACAGAAGTTGTAGTACCGCCGTTTGTCCACTACGAAAATTTGCTTCAAAGCCCGGCGCTCTTCGTGGGGATTTGTTAAGATAAGATAAGATGAGATGAACCCTTATTAATCCCTGGAGGTTGACATCCACTTCCTACAGTCTATGACTTCACCCAATCATTTTGCTCATACATCAGCTGAACATACGTTATTGAACATTGCAAGTTGCAGAGCCCAGGTTGCTGTGACTCACACAATTAGTAATTCTTCTGTCACAACATCACTTGTGTCTTAACAGCGCAAGCTGGACACCTGTTCCTTGAAAGCCGTAGTAACAAAATGTTCACTTTGGTTTGTTCAAGGTTTTGACCGCTATTAAAAATTAA
This sequence comes from Helicolenus hilgendorfi, assembly GCA_916700815.1. Taxonomy (NCBI): domain Eukaryota; kingdom Metazoa; phylum Chordata; class Actinopteri; order Perciformes; family Sebastidae; genus Helicolenus; species Helicolenus hilgendorfi. The sequence continues at coordinate 6,054 of CAKALG010029095.1, read as the reverse complement.
AGATACATGCAATTGAAAACATAACTCACCCTTGAATACGTATCGTCATGTGGGAGGATGTGACGTTGAGTGTAAGGTTAATGTATCTGCTCTTCAGACTCCTCACTGCACAACTCCACATATCAGACTAAAGCCTGTGGCCACTGAAAATCTTCATGGGATTCAAGTTTTCCAAAAAATCCCAGATATATGGCACGAATGGGTTTCTGTGAACACGGCGAATTAATGACAACATCTATTATTTACAGAACACAGCAGCTCAGTGTCCCTTTAAACTCTCTGTCTGAATATTGAAGAAACACAAAAGACAGCGGACAGAACATTTCCTGTCAAACAATAAAAAAAGAAACACTGCACGACCCCGAGGCAGCTTGCAGGACTCAGCGTGCAAATATCACAAATGAATAATACACACAGCAGTGATATGCTGGTACATCGGCAGAGAGGAGAGACAAAGGAAACACAATTATCTGGAGGGGATAAAAGTGTGAAAGTGATGTGAGGCTTTGATGCAATTAATATAATTTGAAAGCACTTTATGATGATTACAGGACACGCTGTTATCAAGTATTTCCCTTTTTTTCCCCGTGATGCTCAGCACGACTTTTAACAACACACACGTGTCCATTTCATCTCCAGTCTTTTCAACATAAAACTACTTGTTTAGGTTTAGGAAAAGATGGTGGTTTGGGTTCAAATAACTCCAGACGTGCCGTGACTTAAGGACGGAGGTCACATGGCAAATAAATCAACTATATATAGATCCTTTATTTAACAAGGTAAAAAACTTATTGAGTTTAAAATCTCTTTTCCAAGAGTATCTTTTCCTCTCGGCTAGGTCGGCCGAGAGGGCAGCACATACTTTGACTTGTGGTTTCACACAGGATACAAACACCAGTCTCCTGGGTGAGAGTCCTGTGTTTTTTGACCCACCCATCCACTCCGACCTCCTCCCTACATGGCGTTTTCCGCTCTTTATACTTCCAAGTTCACAACAACGTGGATTACATACAAACTGATTTCAGTCTGACCATCATGAAAAACATGTCCAGTTCGTTGTTTTGGACAACAATGGAGCTCAATGGCACAGAGGAAGAAGACATACCAGGCTTTGACATGTAGGAACAATGTATTTTTAGTCCTTTAGATGAGATTTGTTAACTAGAAAACATCACTAGACTTATTTTTCAGCAAACCATTTTTTTCCTTTTCTTTTTTTTTGCCGGAGCAGCCGTGGACGTGGTGAACTTGTGTGTCTCCTCACACTGTTATGTCTGGCGTCGTGCGATCCCGCAGCAGAGCTTCTGAAACATTTATGCGACGACGACAACAGAACAAACCCTGAGACGTGGCCGAGTTGTGTTGTGACCGTGTCACAGCCGTGTTGGTTCTGTGTTATTTCAGTGTTACTGTCACGTTGTATTGCATCTGCCTTTCTCTGTGGCACACACACACACACACTCACACACACACACACACACACCCAGACTTGACAGCAGCTCTCTCCTTGTGCTGTTGTAATCATGAGGACATTTGCATACAGCAGACTCATTCATTCCCTAAAACCCTGAAGTCAAATCTTAATAATTATCTTCACTGACCTAGAATCCTCTATCACACACACACACACACACACACACACACACACACACACACACACACACACACACACACACACACACGCACACAAACGCACGCGTGTCTACAGCAACAGCAGACTTCTGCTCTTTCTGCTATTTTTGGCCATAATTAATTCATGAAGGATGCTGTGTTTTACGTCTCTTAGCAATGGTCGTCGGTCACGTGACCTGACAGCTCAGGCAGGAAGCGTCGGGTGTAAAGACGCTGGACAGCTGGCCACTCTGCGGGATGTGTGCATTTATAGCATTCGTGTGAGACTCCTTGTGTCTGTTTTCCATGCAGGAATTACAGAATATCCACATTTGCATTTATGCTTTTGTGTGTGCGTGTGTTTGTGTTTGTTTCTAAGAAGTGAGCCACTGGGGAGGTAAGCTCAGCCAACACATGTGGTGCACTTGATTACATAAGAGCAAAGAGTGATGTTGCAAAAGAAGGAGGAGGGAGGAGAGGAGAAAAGATGGAGGATGCCGGAGAGACTGGAGGGCAAACATACACTGTAAAAAAAAAGTAATTTAAGGACTGCAATACTTGTAAGGTTTTATCAGCATACGTAATGTTGTATACTATAAAGATATCTGAGGATCTTTGTAGAGAAAGCTCGCTCTCTCTCTCTCTCTTCTCTCTCTCTCTCTCTGTTTCTCTCTCTCTGGATGGTTTTGGAAAGAACAAACTCACTTTTGTAGCAGTGACGCATTCTTGCTGCTCAAAAAAAAGCAACAGAAAAATAGTCCATTAAAAGGAGTCCAAGATGAGAAGCTGTTTTTAAGTAGGAGGAAAACTTTGTGGTGTCACGCAGTGCCAGTGTCCCACCATCCAGCAATAACAATAAGACTCCAAAACGTCCCAATAAAAGTATCAAATCCATAAAAGTTAAATGACTAGAAAAAAATGTTTTCCTCTTGGCTTTAATATTTTACAAATAAAAAAATAAATGAGGGATGACATGTTTATGTGAGAACACTTCTTTCCAATTTCCAAGTCCCAAGACGGACATAAAAACATGTTACACAAAATTAGCTAACTATAATAATAATAATAAGTTTATTTGTATAGCACTTTTCAAGCACAAAGCACAAAGTGCTTTCCAAGGAAATTCATATAATGCACAACACAATACACTGAAACATAAATAATTAAATAAAAACAATAAAAGAGAAACAAGCATATACATATTCGTACAGTTACATATGCACATATATATATATACATGTGCACACAAGCATACAAAAGACTAAAATGCATCTGACTGAAAAGCAATTTTATAAAAGTGGGTTTTTAGACGGGATTTAAAAATTGTGACCGAATCTGCTGTTCTAATATCAATTGGAAGACTGTTCCAGAGACGGGGAGCCACTACTGTGAAAGCACGATCGCCTTTAGTTTTCAACCGGGTCTTTGGGACTGTTAAAAGACCTAGATTTGCTGACCTGAGGGACCTGGTTGGGCGGTATGGTGTGAGGAGCTCAGTGACATACTCCGGTGCTAGGTCGTTCAGAGCTTTATATGCCATTAAAAGCACTTTAAAATCAATTCTAAAAGACACTGGGAGCCAATGTAGTGAAGCCAGAGTTGGTGTGATGTGAGAGCAGCGTTTGGTTTTGGTTAGCAGTCTGTTGGAGTTACCTTTTTAAAGGACCGGTGTGAAACATTTAGGGGGATCTAATTGCAGAAATGGAATATAATATTAATAAGTGTGTTTTCTTTAGTGTATAATAACCTGAAAATACAAACCTTTTTCTCTTAGCTTAGAATCTGCTGTTTGTATCGACATACAAAGCGAGTCCTCTTTATGGAGTCTCCTATTCAGTCACATTGGCTGCCCTTACAAAAAAGAAGTTTATTCAAGTGTGCTATTAGTATACTTCTTATAAACCTCAAATAACACAGTATAGTTTCAGTTTACTTTTTATGTACTTATACTTAACAAAATTATATTTAAGTATACTTAGCTTATACTGACAAGAATACAGAAAGGTCTAAGTGTACTTGGCAAGTGTACAAAAAAGTCCAAGTATACTTGGCTTATACTGAAAAGTTTCCTAGTTTAAGTATATTTGGCTAAGCACTATAAGTTCACTGAAAGAAAACTTACACGTATACTTGCAGTAAAAACTATTAAACTAGTAGTTTACTGAGAATATACTTTAAAGTGTACTTTCATAAACTAAAAAGTATATAACTAGTAAACTAACAGTATACCTATAAGTTCACTTGTAGTATAGTTCATACTTTAGTTGCAGTACAAAATACAACTTGGATGTGAACTAGTCGTGTAGTGAACTAGTCTTACATTTAAAGTATACCTAAAAGTATACTTTTATAAACTAAAAAGTGGGCAAATTTAGTCCTAAGATGTATTGAAGTAGTACATTTACAAGTACACTACTAGTACATTGATATTAGTATACTTATTACGTAAAGTATAAGATAAGATAAGATATTCCTTTATTAGTCCCACAGTGGGGAAATTTGCAATTCTTTGGATTATACTTGAACTATACTTAAGTTTACTTCATAAAATAAACTTGTAAGTATACTTTTTTGTCAGGGTGTCAGTCTCTCTAGAGTTCGTCCACTTGAATGTCCAGATTGTCAGGTCATTTTACATTAACATTCATGTTCCCCTGAGGATGATTCCTAATGATGTAGGTGACCTCCTGACCTTCATCCCAGCATCACGATCAAGCCATCATTTCCACCTAAATACAAAGCCGTGAGCCGGTAACCTGAGGACCGTCTCTTCATGTTTAGCTCTAAGAAAAGAAGTATCACATAATAAGGACAGCTTCTAGGACAGCAGCGCTGTGTCTAAGTACCACTGCTTTTGTAGATATTATAATTGTCCCTAAATCACTTGGAATGACCAGCTTTGATTCCAAACAGCATCATCACACTCTCTGAAAGCGTGTTATTCTCACTGTGGCGCTAACAAACCAGGAAAAAAAGGGATCTTGTACATTTGAATATCAGAGGGAAACTCCCTCATTCATATTTGTTATTTTTCTCAGCCCCTAAAATTAGAACCAGGAGACTCTGAAATGGAAATTCAATATGTGTATCACGCTACCACAGACTTCGACACTCCCGTTAAGTAGAGCATCGTCTCGGTTATGTAACCACGTCTGTCAGTCAGTCCCTCAGTCATTAAAATAACAAATCAAATATTGAAGAGCGAAGGATTCAAGAGGGCAACGGAGGCACATCCGACCGAGAAATGTCCCATGGTCACCGATGTTAGAGAGCTTTTTCTGAATGTGTTAAATTTTCAGTTTTTATCTTTATTGTGTGGAAGGTTGACTGAGCACCGTGCTCATTTTCATCATGCAGTTCACACACATTCACACCTCACAGCCTCTGAGTGCAACCAGTCATAAAGCGTGAAGTGCCTGAGCTAGTGTGTTACCGTGGTTTATTTAAATCAAGCTCTTAAGAGGAGACGTGTCTTCTTCACAAACTCCATTTCGGATACCTCTTTAGTGTAATTTTTCAATAGACATGTGGTTAACGTTACATACGTGACGTAAGTTAAGTATGTTACGTTACTACTTGGTTTAGGAGAAATCATGGTTTGCTTTAAAATACGTTTTTTACATAACTTCAGTTATGAGTTAAAGGGGCTAAATGTGAGACTGAGAGCATTTCTATTGCCTCAGTATACGGCTCTCAACATAGGGAGATCAGGTGTACCACTGTACGAGTGACTGCACAGCATTTTTATCCCTTGTCCCACGTCCCACATATTGAGACATATTTTCATTTGCTCTAGTTTTCAGAAGTCCAAACGCTGCAGGACAGATGCTTTTTTTAAATTCTGGCTTTTATCCAATGGCTGTGAAGAAAGCAGTGAAGGCTGTCATAACAGCGCTGTGTCTGCTGTCAGTCAAACTGAGCACACGTGGGTCAAGTGCAGGTTAACATTTCACCATCTTCGCTACGCTACGCCTAACGGAGAAAATTGCGAGTCACTGCAAAGTCCCAAGCTGTGCAGATTTAGGTGGATTATGATGGAAAAGAAAGAAGAAAGAAAAGGAAGAGCAGCCACAACAAAGACTGTGAAAGTTTTTTGTGACATTTGGCATTGTTATTTTTCAATTTCACACGGAGGGAATATGACATTAAGCCACACGGTTCGTGTGAGTCTCACAAGAAACGTGCGGCTCAAAAGGAGATGTGCCGATCTATGGATGCATTCGGGCAAAGCATACAGATGTTACAAGATAAGGGGCAGAGTAGACGTGTTTATTATTTAAGCTAGATAGACATCATATCAAAATTGTACCTCTCAGCCTCGGTAACGTGTCCCACATTGTCTCCCACAAACATACTCTTTGGGACGGCGTTATCAGCTGTAACCGCCGTATGAGAGCAGTGCAGAGCGGCGGCCGTGAGTTAGTTTGCCAGTGGTGCGCGCTC
>CAKALG010029093.1:2134-16898 GCA_916700815.1 Helicolenus hilgendorfi | reverse complement strand
ACTGCCATCCCTGACCCACCGAGTTGAATCCCCAGCGCCGACTTCACAGACCAGCTGAAAAGAGCAACAATAATTCTGGTTCATTATGAAACTGTGACGGGCCTACTTAAACTGTGGAGGGCTGGATATCAGATCACTTTGATTTCCTTTGAATTAATTAATGGTTCTTTATGATTGGATAGAGGTCAAACATGTTAGACGCCATAGACATTAACGTTCTATGACCGTATTACCTGGCTCTGGTTACCACTTTATTACCATATCACCTGAAAGGGGGACACGCCCCCCCTATTCTGGCGCCAGTGGATGGGTTAAATGCAGAGGCTCACTGTGTGCTGTGCTGTGTACATGTGTGACAATAAATGCTGATTTACATTTTTACATTAACTTAGCAGCTGTTACTTGACATGGCAAGCTTGTTAGGGCATGTTAAAGCAGTGTGCATGGGGCTATAGTAAGATCAAGTATTTTTAATCCTATCCTAAAGCCAAAACACAAAGAGCAAAAGTGTAATGATTAACCACAGTGTTTGTCACTTTAATGCATGTCCGGCTAACTGGCTTACAACAGTAGCAGCTAAGCATTTAAATGATCCTTTAATATAGCTGTATGCAAGGCTGCATGTACCGGTATATATATATTAATTCCGGGCTCATTGTTTAGTGTGTTCCCCCAGCTGCTCTGTGTCTTTATGGGGCAAGCGGCTGAATGAAAATGACACGGCTCTGTGACATGGAGATCTCTTATTTCCTCATTCCTGAGGACATGTACTGTCACATCCCATTATGGTGCCGCAGCATTGGGAATAGAACAGGGCCTGACAGACTGAGATGAATTTAGATGTAGCGATCTTGTCTGGGATAAGCTTTAATAGATTACATTTTATGGTGATGCGGCCTGTCCCTTGTCGCTCAATGTGCACTTATCCTCTGAGCTCGACACACATGCATGGTCGCGCACACAAACACACAATCCCAAACAAACACACACACACACCCGCCCACTCTCATCAGGACTCTATCTGTCCCTATATCGCTTCCTCACTGTCTATTACTCTGTCTCTCACTTGTCGCTTCATCACAATATTATGCCGTGGCACTCGGCTCGCGCTTTCCACCTGTGTCTCCTCTGTGATGAGATTTGGAAGCTCCCTGAGTGATGCGTCTGTTTGCTTTGACATTAAGGAATCAGATGGGCTAATGTTAACGGCTCCATAATTGCATAGATTGAATACGGTGTTGTTCTGATTCGCCCTTGTCTCTCCACTCTATTTTTATCAGGACAGGCCCCGGAGCGACGGGGTTGTTAGCAGCTAATGGTGGCAAAGCAACAAAAACCTCAAATTACATTTGGCACTGGGGATTTAATGGTTCAATAAAAATCAGTTTTACCCAGCGCTGCCCTCCTGCCCAACCATCCTACCAACCGGCAGCTCTCCTACTCCACTCTAAGGGTCTCCTCACTTCTGTGCACTCCAATAACACCCTTCATGTCGACTAGATTTTTTTATGGACTCAAGATAGCTTTTCAATTAAGACAATTGGCTCCAGATGATGTGGCTTTAACCTGTTGGACCATTGATTTTCATTTCAGTCGCCCGCCTCCTCCCCACCCTTAGTTCACGGTATAGTCTATTGGTGAGCACCATATCAAATTCCAATCTATCTTCCCCAAGATGGAGTCTCAATCAATATTATTGTGGTGAATGGTTTTATTCTAGCCCTGGGTGAGTGACTTCATTCCTGTTGTTTTACCAGAGTGACCTCGCTGAAAATGGTCGAACCTCTCTCTATAGTGATTTAATTTAGCTCAGTCTATGTGTAAGAGAGCATGAATTAGAAGCACATTTAAAAATTGAGGACAGATTTGGAGGATAAATATACTCAGACTGGATCACGGATGTAGCTCACACAAGTACACATTCACCACAGTGTTTTAAAGGAGCTACATGCAAGATTGGTAGCATTTTTATTGCCTCCGCACAGTTCCCAACATGGAGACAGCTGAGCCGGCGGCTCGTAGCTAACGGTGCTAACAGCGCTAACAGTGAAAACAATTCCACATTTTTCCACAAATTCCCCGTTAAGACGTGGATATACTATAGCATCAAATTTAAAAATCCATGTAGTCCATCCAGTAATTTATTAAAGCGATCGCTCACTTAAAGGTTTTCTATATGGAATTCAGAACATTTCTATTGCCTCCACATGGCTCTCAACATGGCGACAGCTAAGCCAACAACTCATAGCTAACGGTGCTAACAGTGCTGACAGTGAAAACAAAGCGCACCAATTTTTCAGCGCACCAATGACACAGTGAAGCGTCAACCAATCATATGTTATGGTTTCACCCTGTTCCATTCTGTCTACAAAAATGCCGTTAGCAAGTTCCCAGTGCTATTTAACAACATTACTACGTCAACAAGAAACACTAGAAGTGTAGCTGGCCATGCTGGCCATTTTGTTGCTCTTGCCGCTCGTAGTGTGAACGTTGCATATGTCGACAAAGTGAGGAGGAGCTCACATTACAACACACAGAGAAGGAGAGCGACTTCATTCTCTGCTCAGGTAGACATTACTCCTCTTTATCTTTACATAGCTAATAGTTGTTTGCTGCCATATTAATGCTCTGGATATCATATAGATCACCTTTAACGAACACTATCATAGCTTCTCATTATGAAGCAAAGACTGGCGTTTAAGAACTCATTCAAACCTTTTTGAGCCTCCTGGGGGGAAATCCAGCGCCTCCCGATCCAGCCAGTCATAATTTATTCATTAAAAGTCGTTATCTGATTATCTCCATTAATCAGCGATGTGTGTTCCTGTAAACAGAGCGTGAGGACAAAGCAGAGATCCACCTGAACTTGTTTCCAGCTCCTCACGCCTGGGGCGCAGGAGAAGAGCCAGCACGATTTGGGTTGTGAGCGAGTGCGGGCGTCGATTAAGAATTTATAATGTGAGGAGTGGGGGTGCATAGGGCCCGTGTAACAGGGGACGCTAAACAAAACAAGCCAGTGCCAAACATGGAGCCAAGCCGCTGCTCGAGCCCATGAATGATGTAGCAGAGGAAAACACTACGCTCTGTTGTCGCACCACCGCGGTAAACAGACAATTAACATAATACCATGCAAACCACACGGTGGAAGGTGTGCCCTTGCCGTGCACGGTTGTACTAATTGTGACAAAGCACTGCAAATGAACTGGGTTAGATACAGGTGAAACCGAACCTCACACTACAGCATGACACAGAAGTTTTTCTCTTTGTTGGTTTTTCTTTGCAGACTTTCAGTTTACCCTGCTTTGAAAATCTGTCCTCCAAAAAGTATCTTTGTTCTATATTTATCTTAATGCCCTCATTCTTATTCAGTCCAGGCCTTCTCATAGATTTCCTTATTCAGTGCTTATTTGAATGGGATTTTCAAGGCTGCTCTCCTCCCACTGCAAGTGCAGGACTTTGGTTATCATCACTAGGCGGTGGTGTAGTATCGCTGGAGTTCTCCTTATTGTTTTCGAATCAATTTATTAATTATCCCATTAAACGGGGTCAAATTTCTTAGTCGGGGTCTGTAGGTTTTTGTTTACATCTTTGAACTACCACATCTTACATAAATACAGCACAATTGTATATGTTTCTCTCTATTTTATCTGTAATAAGAACCACTGGTCCACAATGAAATGAATTAAACCAAATAATAAGAATATGTTTTAACCTAAAAGTGAGATAATGCTTTGATTTGTTTGTAAAGGTTAAAGCATCTTTGATTACCTACCTGCTGATCCACAATAATCGACAAGATTTCAGGTGTAATTTTGAGCAGCTGCTTTGTCAGAAATACAACAGAAGAGCAACTGGTGTATCCGTCTACACTGCAACTAAACAAACTGTGGCTGCTCCTTTTTAAATTAAAATGATCCGCTGACAAATACATGTTAAAGATCACTGTCTAGTTTTGTAAACGCACTTTAGATTAACCCACTCAGACCCGGGGTCGTTGCATTCATTTTTGGGTTGATACCATTTGTTACTAAACAAACGGTATCAACTATCAGTTATATGAATTCTTAAAAATCCCTTTAAAATACCACATTAAGACACCAAGACCTTGAGGAACACCATAAAAAAGCCATGCTGTGATTTGGTATGAAAAACTTGACTTGTGTATATTAATGTTCTTTGATCAATAACTGATTATAGGCATTATTAGTATTATTAAACTGCCAATCGACCGCATGTAGCTGTTATTTCTATTCTGTGTAAGTACACTGAGGGAGCTGCATAAAACCTGAGTCAAATCCCATGTATGTTTATAGAGAACGGACTGTACAAAAGCCCATTTGCACGCTCCCGGATGATTGGTGCAAACACACACTGCAAACGTCTAGGAGCACACGTGTGAGGCGTATTACTGTGGGATCGCTGTCACACACTTTTTAATGACGTTAATAAGCTGACAAAGTACACGGTGTTGGATACAAGCACAGCAGTTTTAACAGCTTTTGGCTTATTAATCAGGGAAAATATCCGCACTGATGTGCCTTTTAAAACAGATCAATAAGATTGCTTCCTGAATGGATTTCACGATCAGCAGATGGATTTATTAGTAGTGTAGCTTTTTAAATCATGTTAACATCACTTATGCTTTCATAAAATCCTGTGGTTCGTTCCATTTGCTTTCACACCACAAAGAAACTGCACCAGAGTCCGCTTGGAAGAGAACCGAGAGCCACGTTTTCAGGCGGACCAGAGTTCAAATGAGCTTTCACACCAGTCCAAATGAACCGTACTAACCGGGCAAAAGGACCTGGGATTATTTAAATCAAACCAAACGGGTAAGGTGTGAAAGCAATCTAAGTATTATAACAGATAAGACCCACATCCAGACCTCACACTAGAAATATTTACCCCCTTGTCAGGTCACAGCATGAGCGTTCTCGGGAGCCTCTGGCTAGTGAGCAGGCCACAGCAAAGAGACAGTTTACAGATAAAATATCTTAGCATGGTTTTACACTGACAAGAATCTGGTCCCCTCCAGGAGCATTGATTGACAGCGCCTGTTTACACACGCTGGGCTGTTTGGAGCATGTATCTGGGTCCTGCAGCCCCTGGAGTCTACTTTCGGCCTTGGAAGGAGCTTTAGTTGTTAATGAGAAGGTAGATGTGATACATCGCGGCCTCTAGGAAAAAGATAGATGGCAGAGTGCGTTAGGTTAAGTCTTGTAGATATAGACCTCGGCTGGATTTCCCATGGGGAGCCAACAAAGGTCAATGGTGTTTGGGATCGCATGAGGAGTCAGTTGTGTGTTATCCAGTGCACTGCTCTATCCCTCCCCTGCCCTGGGATCGGGGACTGAGGGCTGTCTATGGAAGGTCATGGAGATAAGGTGGAATGTTGTTCTGCTGTGGAGATAGGGAACTGCCGCAATTACTGCCATGTCAATGGAAAGGCCTGTAAATATCTGCCGCTCCCCGAGGACGGGAGGTGGAGACACCTCCTGCCGATTGCTCCCCTGTTGCATTGTAAAATCTCATCAAGTCATTACATTTTTATTTCATTTTTAAACTTTTTTTTTTTTCATAAAAACATGAGCATGTCTGTAATTTCTCCCCAAAAGGCATTTCTCTTTAAAGAGTCTTTTAGAATCATGTAATTCAATTTGATTTGTCCTCTATTTTATCGGTATCATTGAGATGTAGATCAAGTAACATACAATATGATGCAGAAATTGTGTCCAACAGACACTCGGTAAGATACAGAGCACAGTAAATACATTATAAAAAAGCAATATGAAAAACATTATTAAAAAGTAAGATTTCATTACTTCAAAATCACTGTTGGGAATAAAAGTCACTCATTTCAAACAGGCTTTCTGTCTGTTCCAGTTATACAATGTCTGGGACCAGAAACAGGTAGAAAAACAAAACAAGGGATGCACATTCAGAGGGATTTATTTAATTGATTATTGGGCATGTTAACAGTTAATCAGTCAGTTAATCGTTTAAAAATGTTCACACATTTCTCCATAATTAATTAATAATAGTGTTTTTAAACGACTGGTACGACCCATAATCATCACAAAATCAGCATAACTTGAGTATTTGAGCAAAACAAAACTAAATTTAGATGATTAAAATGAAGTTGCAGTGGTCTGACTCACATTAGTTGTTAATCAATGAATGGCAAGACGTTTAGAATATTTAATACGTATAGCAATTAGTGCTGCACGACTTCCAGGCTTTATTGTAGGACATAAATTAGATTACATTAAAACATTCTGGTAAGATCTATAGCCTGACCCATTTTTCTTATATCAACAAAAAATGAAGTAGCCTTTTAACAGGATATAGCCGTTACTAGCAAACAGAAAATAGGTTTCACCGATCTCTCCACTTTTACCAGACTAGGGAATCTTTGGTTGTAAATCCAGTTTACTGATGAAATGTTCAAAGAGAGGGAATGTCGCTCAGAAGTCAAGTCAGTTTTATTTAAATAGCCTCATTACCTCAAGGGGTTTTACCCTATGTCCTTAGACCCTTCATTTGGATAAAGAAATCCACCCCAAAAACCCTTTATTATGGAAATAAATGGAAGAAACAGGGGAAGAGGAAGAAGAAATCCCTCTCCCAGGACGGACAGACCTGCATTAGATGCCGTGTGTACAGAATATAACATAGTGAAATTACAGTACGGATAATCAGGATGGCAAAATTATAGATCGATTGTAAACATATATGACGAATATGGATCCAGGATGACCGCGACAAACTTCAGGTGTCGCCAAAAGAAAGTTCCTGCCTTTGACATTTTTGGAAAGTACTGCTTGTCCCCAACGTTAGCAACATTAGCGGTGCTCTCTGTTGTCTGTTGCACTGCAGCATCCTGGATGCTGGAGCAACTCTGGATTTGGCTATTAGTGCATTTTACAACTTTTAAGACCTAATGATTTAAATAAGAGCTATTCAAGTGTTCGTACTGGGAAGTTGATTTTCCTAAAAAAAAATGTATCCTCTGAGCTACAGACGTCTCTTTCCCAATGTAAGTCTATGGAAAAAAGTCTTTTGGGGCCCAACGGCATCACCTGACGGACACGGAAGTTGTAGTACCACCGTTTGGCCACTACGGAAATATGCATCAAACCTCGGCGCACTTCCTGGGGGCTTGTGTAACCTGTGCCGTGTTGGAGGAAGTGATTCCCCCATGACCCTTTCGCTAAGAAAACATGAGTCTAACATTTTTTTCTCAGATGCGGAGTGATACTGAGTGCAGAGGTTAGATGCATCATAGCAGTGGTATATGGTTTATTATATCACGGCTATGAACCAATCAGATTGCTTGATTTGAGCTACCCTTTATATGATGTGATATTATAGAACAGTACGAATACTTATCGAAACCTGTTTGTAAATAGTATGAAACTCAGCAGACAGATATTTAGGATTCCTCTAAACTTTCATATTCCTGCTTAAACGGGTTTTGAGATCTAAAGGTGAAAATATTGGCTGTGTTAAATTACATTTGACCTCTCAGTGGTATATGTATTGTGTGGATGAAGGAGAGCAGTGAATGTTCTGTGCATCGTGGCCATATGGGACACATTACAGGTGATATAGCACCTCTACAGTATGCACACATGCGTGCCTGCACATACAGTATGCATAGAAGCATATCCACAGATCGTCTCACGCTGATTTAATTTCTCAAGTCGTCTCCGTGTTGCTGTCTCTCTCCGACTCTGACTCTCACACCTTAATCTGAGGCGAGAAGGCACCTGAGGTGCTTTAGCTGAGTGAAAATTACATTTACGCTGACATGGAAAGGCAGGTCCATCCCTGGAGTGGAACTAAAGTCTGGCTGGTGCTAGCCGCTGTCAAGCATCCATTCTCATACAAACCTCCCTGGAGGCTGCAGGTTTGCAGCTCACTTTTTAGCAGCTTGTTTGAGGGAAACATGTCACAATCACCAGCATGGTCTCGTTGAGCTGGTTTCTCATCGTCTCACCTGCATAGCCTCCCTACACTTTGGGTGTTTATGTGTATGTGTAAGTGCAGCATCTGCACATTTTGCTCCTTTTCTCTTGTCTCATTTGGTTGTGTTTGATGAAATTACCTTCTCTCCTGTCTCATGTGCATGGTGTATAAGGCTAAAAATTCCCCAGTTAGTTGTGCACCCACATTTATATGTTTATATCATGGTACGTGTCCACATGGGTGTTTTTGGACGTGAGGGATCGCCTTGCTTCACAGCATTGGACGTTTGATGGGCTGCCACTCGACACTATGCACTTGATTATTCCTCCTTGGGCTGCTGCTCCCAGCTTTCAAACCAGAACCAACATGGAGGCTCAATTGGAAACTTTTTTCTCTTATATTACGAAAGTAGGTCACCGAAATATGTTTCTGAACACATTTTATGCGAGAAATAAGCCATGCAGTTGCTAAATCTGTCTTTATTTTAGATCAACGGTGGTTAGTTTAAAAGTTTCTCGGGAGTTTCCAGAGACGGCGAGTCGCGCCGGACTGATTTGCATAAAGTAACCTAGACCTCAACTTTATGCAAATGAGGAGCGGCCAAGGTGACGCCCCATCTCTCAAATCGCACCGCCACGCTACCAGAATGCATTGCACGGCTGCTTACATAGACAATGAATGGGAAGCGTGGAATCAATGGATCGTGTGGACACATACCATTAGACCTAAATATAAAAAAATGTCAATAGACAGTAATAATGGTTCATGGAAAACCCAGAATTTCTGAAGTAAAATGAAAGAGATCATATGTCAGTGAAGCCATTAGAGTTGATCATAGTGCTGTATAGTTTGCAGTTTGGACGCATGCTGTAATTGCAGTTGCTAGCATTAGTTTGATATGGTTTAAAGCTGCGCTAATCAATATTATTTAACAACAATGGATCAAATACCCTTGTGTTGTGAAAGGTTTCGTTCGTACTTGCGAACCCACCAAAAAAGACCACCAAACTCTGCAGTTCGCTTCAGTTCAATAGATCCTTTTAGTCAATTTTGGATCATTGTTTTCGATTTTTGACACCAAACTCTATCATCAACCTGATTTCCAGCTGCAGCAGCCAGCTGTTTTCTGTGCTAAAGCTCTGATAAACCCATAGTACATTAGATGCCCAGTGCCAAACAGCAGACAGATAAAGTTAGAGACTAGCTGGTGAAGAAAGTGGAGCATTAAGCAGCTACAGAGCCAAATATTTCCCTCAGGAGTTGGTGGAGATCAAAACAGAGCTAATAGGAGAACGAATTGTACTTGCACCGGTCAAGTCACCAGAAACACAACACCAAATGAATGCTAATGTTTCTCTGTGTCGGCTGTAAATTGGACACTGCTTGCTGGCTTTAGAATTATGTGGTTATGTGTGGTCTTTTCAGCTTGTGCCGCCTGGTTTCAAACATTACCCAACCAACAGTCTAAAGTCTGTAGTTCACTATAGGAAAGACCGAATATCCTCACATTTGAGAAACTGGAAATGTTTAGCATTTTCAGTTGAAAAATTACTTAAAGGGGATATATCATGAAAGTGCTTGCCCACATACATTTAGGTATCTGAAGTGCCTACCAACCCACAAACTATGAATTAAGACAACCCAATCAGTTTGTTGTGGGCTGCCTAGCAGTGTTGGAAATTAATGTTTTTGTCTACCTGCCACTGTGTCTGGTGGACTCCAAAATCTACAAGCCAAGTAATAGATTACCATTGTTTTTTTGGCTGGTGAGTGAAGCAAATCTAGCAGCTACAGAGACCAAAACCGTTTTTGTACCCGACTGTAAGCATGTTTATTTCTGCTGTAAAGTTGGGCACTTTAACATTGGGGTCTATGGGGATTGACTCGATTTTGGAGGCAACTTCAAGTAGCCATTTGAAGAACTGCAGTTTTTGGCACTTCTGCATTGGCTTCATTTCTCAGCACCGGAGGTTGCCGCTTGGATTCAACAAGCTATTCAGATTTGGCTCCCCTTCCTATGTCACATGCAGCCTCATTAGAATATGTCACACACCAGCTGAGTATCTCCACCGACAGCTTGAGAACTACCTTTGCAAAGGTACACCATCAGCCAATCAACAGACTGGGCTAAAACGGACAGTTTCAGACAGACGGTGAATACGGGTATATTCAGACAGACAGTATGAGAAAAATAAGAAGTTTTTTTTAACATTAAAGTATGTAAACATGTTCTAGTAGAAACCCGAAACACAAGTAGGAACCTAAAAATTAGCATGATACGTCCCCTTTAAACAATTACTTTACTATCTAAATGGTTACCGATTAGTATTCTGTTGACTGATACACCGATTAATCAATTATTTGTTTCAGCACTGGTGTACGGACTTATGATGTTTTGACTTAAAGAAACAGAAGAAGAACTGGGTAGTTAGCATGAGCAGTTCGACACCTCGACAGCAAGCACTTAGCTCAGTATTGTCACCTAATTCTTTTTTAATGGTGATCTAGTGGACGACCCCTTTAAGGACACAGAAACCTAAAGTAATATTACTTGAACAGAGGAGCATTAAGTAGCTAGATTGACTTTTAAATGAATCCAGGGTCGAAGCAGGGAGCTAATCTTTGTATCTGCCCCGGCACAGCTACTTCGGTCAAATCTCTCGCTGTAATGACGCCTTGATGACAACGCTAACCTCTTCTGAAGAGAGTGGCTGGGATGGACTCGCTGCCATAAAGTGACCAATTAGCTCCCACCCCTGAGATGCTTGTAGCTCAGATGCTGTGACATAGCGGCCGTCGCTCGGGGCATGTGGCAGGCTCTTTAGTCTGATGGAGCTGGAGATGGCCAGCAGTCTTAGCCCGGGGTCAAAGGATTGAAGGCGAACAGCCAGATAGTGTCTCTCTCAGGACAGAGGGGGACAGCAGCAATGAGCATGTTGGTATAAATCACCCCCCTCTTCCCTCCACCATTACCACAGCTGAATCCCACTCCAGTCTGACACTGGAGAGGAGATTCAAGGTGGAGTGTGTCTTGTGCCTCTTCAAGGAAATGTCTTGCTGTATGTCCATGCATACATTATGGTGTTTATTTAGCTGCTAGTCTTGTTGAGTTCAAGGAGCTCTCTCAGGATATTGCTGCAAAAATATCCATCTTAAGATTCTGAAGAGGGATATTTCAATATTGTGTCTAGACCTATAATACAAAAATATGCATTTCCCTTGAAATTTACCAATAACTGGAGATTGTTTTAAGAATCAACAGTTTTCAACATAACACTTTAGATTACAGCCCACAAATTAGCCTGCATATCATTTAACTGCACTATAATTACAGTCAAAGGGGGCACACAAGGACTCCTTGTTAAAGCCCTCATAGCTCAGGCTTCAGCCTCGGTTACACTCCCAAGCGGACGCGTACACGGACAGCGTAGTGGTTCTGTTTTTACTACTTTCTGGAATCTGCTTGGAGGACATGTTCCACACATGCGCAGTAGATCGCTTCTAGCAGCGTAGTGGTACACAAAATTCACAGTTCAGTATGTACCTTAGTTTTGGAGTCCCGGTTCTGTACATTTTCTGTTCAACAGGGAAAGCACAGATAATGCAGAAAATAACTTTTTTACGGTTTTACAGTTTTACACAAGTCATTGTCCATTGAGCTTCATTAACCCGTCTAAACCAACTAACCTGCTACAGCTGACAACAACTGGTGAGCTGCCAAAACTTTCTGGGTAAAATTCAGCTCCAGAATTTCTGTTCCACGTTTGCGAGTAGTAGACTTTTAACAGCTCACAGGGCGTACCGAAAGGATGTTGCATACCGAACCAAACGCCCTCCAAAGAACGGTTCAATACGAATACATGTTACCTACCGTTATACCCTGTATAATTGCTATGCTACCACTTTTAGTGTAGTGGTTGCGCACAACAAATTGGAGGTACAGGGATGTCCACACAGAGTCTTTGTGTACACCTCTGATGAGCAAAATTTACGTCACGCGGACCCTTGCATGCGGAAAGTATAATTTCGGCTTTACGCTGTAATAAGGGTATTGTATTGATAGCCCATATATACTGAATAATACACCGTTATTTGCGGGATGTAATTCAAAGTGTTTAATTTGATCAGTACCAATGAAATGTAATTTGGCCTTGTTTCAAATATTCCTGTGACGAGTTAGAGAAGTGTTAACTTAATGGGAACAAATATAATAATTACATCTGGCAAATTTTTCACTTGTTTTCAGAAGAATGAGAGTAGAGTTGGAGGCACAATTTTGTAGATGATTTTGTAGATTGAATTGACCAATGACCAGTGTGCATACAGACAGTTTACTTTAGCCATGCTAGAGTGTGTTTTTAAAGAATGGATGGTACTCCTCAGTAAAGAAGAGCCGGCTGTATGCTCCTTAACTAAGCTGGAGAGGTAAATCATTGATTGCACGGTCCAACTTGGAACAAGCACAACAATCAATCAAAAACAATCGCTTCAAATCTCTGTTCTACCTTTTTCAAGGCTCCAACGCTTGAATCAAGGATGATTGTAGCGTTCTGAGGCATATGTTAAACTGGGCGATGACACAAAGGTCAGTAGGTTGTTAACACCATTACTTTGCTTGTTTCCTAATCAGGGTGAAAACAAATCTCTGATGAATGACTTCTCTCCCTCTACCTCCCTCTGTCTCTGTCTCTCTGTGGTCACTGTGTACACTAAGTGGGATGGCTAATAAGTCCCTGTTGGGTTACATGGCTGGCTCCCAGCTAATCACTTTTTGAGACCGAATCTTCAAAGTGTGCCCTCTTGTCTGATGCTAATCTGGGCCAAGTGGGGGCTCTGTAAATGGATGAGTGTGTGCTGTGGGTACATTGGCTGCAGTTAGCTCTGCTCCATCCAAATCATATGTCCGTTCATTTCAGTGATGTGGCATGAGTGACTGTGTAAAAGCCTGATAAATTGACATCTATCACTGACGTTATTATGTGCAGCCATTAATTATAGATACTGACCTTGGATCTCGGTCAAAGACAAGTGAAATGTTGCATTAGTTTTTACGCAGCAACTATTCACATTTGAAACTGAAACAGAAGCTGTAAACTGTGAATCAATATCTTAATAGTTGATTTTCCGTCAACTTACGTCTCTCTCTACTTGCTAGTACAGTAGCCACATTACTCACTCATGATGCTACCAGTGTGTTATGCCTGAAATTATTGAATTAATGCAGCTCAGTGGTTAGCACGGCTGTCGACTTACAATAAGAAGGTTCAATCACGCCTATGATCAGGAGTAAGTAGGTATAGGGGTGGGGTTTAAGATGCTGACCGTGTAATCCTAATACCCCGTGGTTTCAGTCCACCAGGAGCCCTTTGTTGCATGTCGTTACGAATTTCTCTCTCCTTTCATAATAATCAGCTAAAGAGAGTGGAAGTGTCTGGAAGTGAATCTGTAAGCATATGCCTCCTATAGTGTATTTTTATTATCACTCCATGTATTGGAATCCTTAGAGCTGCTGCCAACACAGAGCATGTCGGTGCATTTGGAATTTAGCCAGGTATTTCAATATATTTTAAGACACAAGAGCACATCACGAGTTCAGACCACCTCTATTACCACATGGCTCAGGCCAGCATTTTACTGCCATTGTGCTAAACAGGCAGTAGATTGACACCAGTTTATTACCCCTGTTTAACAGATTAAATGGCTGACGAATCGAGAGCAGATCCCGGGGGACTTCATTTGCTCATAGTAAGCTCAGATCATCATCTTTTTTTCATCTTATTAAGAGAATTGCCATTCCCATCATGGCCATCACCATCATGGCGCTGGAGAAATTGCTGCCTGCCTGATCGTTAGAATGATGGTGCTGATTGAGGAATACAAGCCTCCTCCTCCTCTTTTCACTACATATATGAGTCAATTGGCTCCGGTCCCACTGTAGCTGGAGGGGGGGGTCGGGTTGACTGTGAATGGGACCATCATTGATCCAAACATGGAGGGGGGATTGGGCAAGGCTTGACAGTCAGAGTGAGCTGACTATGGTAATGCTTCAACAGATCGATTAAAGGGATGTGTGTTTGAGGCACAAGAGCGCTCCAATAAATCCTCCATCCTACCCTTGCTCATGTTAAAGTGTCTTGGATTCCTCAGCATGACCAAGACTGGGAGACTTGTACAGAATACCAAACAGAAGCTGTGGACAAACACATCAAAAGTGCATGCCTTACATAAAAACTGGTAAATACAACTTACATTAACAAATGTGTAACTACCACTTGTGACAAATAAGGAGAATTACATTTAAATGAGAGGAAAACTCAACTGAAAATCTATCTTTTGAGTATTAAATGTTCACCACTTGTAGGCACAGTTTGATTTTGGTAAATATGCTTATGCTCAGAGTTAGATGAGAAGATCAATACCACTGTCATATCTGTCTGTTCAGTATGAAGCTGGAGCCAGGAGACGGTAGGCTTAGTGTAGCAAAGAGACTGGAAACAGCTCTCCTGGCTCTGTCCAAAGGTATAAAAATCCACCAAACAATATCCCTTAAACTCCCTAATTAACAGGTTATATCTTATTTGTTTAATCTAAACAAAAACGAAAGTGTAAAGAAACAATTTGTGGTTTTATGGGGCTTCCTGGAGGATTGGCGTCATCAGACACTCCTGATATTAACTCTTAGCAAGAAAGAAAATCAGCCAAATATCAAACTGCTCCTTCAAAGGTGATCAGCGTTTCGTCGGTGTTGGCTCCGAGCTGGGACCAGTGGAGCTCCGACTGCAAGTTGAAAGTGCCA
>CAKALG010029086.1:0-10331 GCA_916700815.1 Helicolenus hilgendorfi | reverse complement strand
ACACACACACACACACACACACACACACACACACACACACACACACACACACACACACACACACACACACACAGAGACGCAGTCAGGATGTCTGATGATCTCTAGGTCACAGTAGAGCTTCAGTTTCTTCATAATGTCATTATACACCTTCCTGTATCTACATCTCAGTCCTCAGCGGGTTCAGACTTTGTCCTCACTGTCTCTGTTTCTCATATGCTCAATCAATAAAGCAGATTTAATATCCTACAATGTGTGTGTGGGCTTTGAGCGCTGTGGGTAAATCTAGAAGAAGAACTTCTACTGTAGTTGTGCAACCCAATCTCACAGGAAGGTGTATAATGACACGATATTACAAGGACAATCAGAGTGTCATGAGAATGCATTTTAGTTTTTTTTGCGTTTCATTTTCAAGGTAACATCCGCAACAAAATCTACCTACTACAGAAACGGGCGCAGTTTAGACATCAAAACCACTCACTTAGGTTTAGGCAGCAAAACCACTTAGTTAGGTTTAGGAAAACAATAAAAGTTGGCCTTAAAATAAGTACGCAAACTAAGTACAATACGTACAGAAACAACGAAACATAAGTACGGAAAAGGCGTCACAAACGTCGCTGACGTAACTTACAAAACAAAACATTGGTCTCCTGGTTGTAAGTACTGTGTTTGTTGAACACATCAACCTCCCCTCCCACCTACCACAAGTGGTCTTTCTCACTCTTTATTCTACGTCACTTTCAGCATATTCACGCGGATGCATAAAAACACAGGACGCATTTTAGCCTTTTCACGTCATTTGTACGCCACGCAACAAAACTACAGTAACGGCCGCAGTTAGGTTTAGACATCAAAACCACTCCCATAAGTTTAGGCAACAAAAGCACTTAATCAGGTTTAGGAAAAACATCATGGTTGGGCCTAAAATAAGTACCTAAACTAAGTAAAATACGTATGTAAACAACCTAACAAGTACAGAAAACACGTCACAAACGTCACTTTAAAAACACGTCACTAATGTAACTTTAGAATAACTCAACAACACTTTGGGACATGAACACCGGTCTCCTGGTTGAAAGTCCTGTGTTTGTTGGATTCTTAGATTTTTATTTATTATTATGAAGGTAAATGTAAGCGTACCCACTCCAGTGTTGCATGTACAGTATGTATGAATGGTGTTGTGGTGTTGTGGTGTTGTGGTGTGCTGTATGTTGGAGGACCACAACAGAAAGTAGCCATTAGGCTTCGTTGTTTCTTGAATCCTCCATTATTGTTGATGGAAGTCGGCAGACTAAAGCGTTTATAAATGCATCACCCTTTTCCTGGAGCTTGTGAGTGCATGTGTGTGTGTGTGTGTGTGTGTGTGTGTGTGTGTGTGTGTGTGTGTGTGAGTGTGTTGGCCTGCATATTTGCGAGCGTATGTATAATCTGCCCATAAGTGCGTGCTCAAATTCTTTTGGCTGTGACTGATCCATTTCCTGATGGGAAAAGTGAGGAGAATGGGAAGTGTTGCAGATTGAGCTCAGGCTCATCCGCATCAGCCAGCCAATCACAGCGAGACCAGAGGCCTGCTGGGAGCGAGCGGGTTATAAATACGATGTGACGACAACGACTCTCGCGTGTGCAGCAGAGAGACAGGACGCTTGCTGGGAAGAGACAGAGACACAGGAGAAGAAGAAGAGGGTAAAGCAAAAAGACACTGAGCATTGAAGACAGACGTAGAAAAACAGAAAGGTCAGGTCGTTTCTGAGAATCTGTTTTGCATCAGTCCTGCACGGTCGATGCAAAAACCACTTAAAGGAGCCACAACTTAAAGCTGAAAATCTTATTAGCATTCACTCACTGTCAGTCATCTCCTGAATCCATCAAACACACCAGGGAGAGCCACTAAGTGACATCACAGCGCACCACAACCTAACACCACAATTAACGTTGAAAAACATCAATTGACATTGTTATAGAGCTGCAAAGTCCTCAAACAGAGGAGGTCTGACTGGTTGGATGGATCAAGAAAACGTTGGATTTTGACACGAGACCTGCTGTTTGGCTTCTGTTTCTATAGGCAGTCAGTCAACGATGTTCCCTAACTTTAACAAAGGCTCTTACCCTAAACATTTTATGCCTGAACATAACCCAACATTAACCGTAGCGGTGCAAGATCAGACAACGGTTTTATTTGTGCATTGATGATTAACAGTTTGGAAAGCATCAACTGATGATGCTGTCCTGAACGCTAGCTGGTTGAGTTGCATTCTGGGTAATGTAGGCACCAGGCTTTGTCCAGGTCAAAGGATTTGTTGAATAAAAAAAGACAATATCTCTGGTTCTGCTGCATTGATTTTGATCATTTTAAAAAAACTGTCCATCTCAGAGTGTTTTAAGAGTGCAATGTTAAATTTGTGGAGTGCTTTTTAAAACAAAAACAAGGTTTGTTTTTAACTCATTTTGTACTTAAACATCTTTAAACACATCTTGTAAAAAAAATGGCTAAATTAATTATTCAACGGTTTAATAATCGTTTTGTATATTTTATGAGGCTACAGTGGTTACAAAAGCATTATATTACATCTCTCATCCATCCTCTCCTTATAACATAAACAGATATTTAATGTCTTATTTTTACGTGCAGACATCTCTCTGTGTGTTTAAGAAATGGCCCTGTTTTCTCCACTGATCACATGACACACAAACACACACACACACACACACACACATACAACATACAAACATACACGGACACACAACAGAGTTGATTCATCAATATTTCAGCGATGCAGCCTCCCAAGCTGAAAGATGGTGAGCAGCGATGAGCTCTTTCTGTTCATTAGCCAACACACATACGCACACACACACACACACACACACACACACACACACACACACACACACACACACACACACACACACACACACACACACAAACAGGCCTCCCTCTTTCTGTCCAGTCTTTTCCTCCTCTAATTAGACAGGAAGTCAGCTATATAAACAGGAAACAGTCATTCTATCCATGACGTGATGCATGTGTGTGTGTGTGTGTTAGTAAAATACATTCATACTGTATATTGTGGAGAGCTGATATGTACGCACAGTGTGTATGTGCATGAGTGTGAGTTTGTGTGTGTTACTGGGCATTGTTGCTGATCATGCGTTCTGATTGGCTGAAGTTCAGCTGGCAGGATGCAGGAAAAACCTTTAATGCAATTTCCTCCAATAACAAAAGACAGCCAAGACTGGAAGATGCATTCATGGTAAAAATAGTATATATATAATAGTATATATAGTATAATTGTCATCTGAAAGATTCAATTATCGTCCTGCTCCAGGCTGAGTTACCCTCCGTCTATTTGCTGTAAAGCCTGACGGTGCAACATCTACAGTCGCAGTTTGGCTTCGTACAAAAGAAGAAATAAAAAGATCAAAAGAAACCAGAGAGAAATAGCCGAGTGTTCCCCCACACGCAGACTTTATCAGGGCAGCTTGCCATTTCTTATTTCCAGTCTCAGTTTATTAGATTCACACTCTTGAGAGCTTCTAATATAATTTTCCTGTTACCATAAATTAGACTTCAAAATCTACAATTTGATCCAAATTTGCAAGTATTTGTAGGAGATATTTTTAACCAGTAAACTGCAGACTTTTAATTTAAGATGCATGAAATTGACCTAATTTTTACCGTGCTGTTTCTCTGAGAAAAAGGCTTTCTCGGAATAGCAGAAAATTCCTAAACTAAGTAGTAGACGAGGCAGGTTGAGGGAAACTTCCCCTGTAATAAATGACACATATGAGAAATTAACTTAAATGAGAGACTGAAAAGAAACATATCAACTAAAAGAAAGTGATGGAGAAACAAAGCATTATATAATCAGATAGATGAAGATCTAACCTACATGCAAGTAACAAAATAAAAGCATGTTTCAGTTCAGATAGCTTTAAGACATTTTGGACCTACAGATAAAGAGACAGAGAGTAGTGAGCGACGGTACGAAGAAGTGAGACAGTATTGACCCAGAAAAGTGGATCTAAGAATAGTCCACTTGCGGGTCGGACCCAGCAGCCTCCTGATGAGAAGCTGCTGCTCAACATGAAGCTCTCTACGCTCGGTGACTCTACTGATACCTGACTGTTTCATTACAACACAATATGGATGTCACAAAACCAGAAATGTTGTAGTCGATACCAATAACGGTGAAATTCCACGATTATCGATACCCAATTCGATACCACAGTAAAACACAAAAACAAAATATCATGCACTTCAACATACACTCATTTATTACCGTTTGCATTCTGTTTTTATGATTGATCGATGATTATTATGTGCCTTTGGATCTGAACTAATGTGGCGTCAACACAGCGGTATATTGCTTAGCTTCCGTGCTGGTACTCCATCTGCTTCTCCAAACTGGGAGCGTGCCCAGCGCCATCTAAGTTACTGTATTAATACACTGACTATAAGGATTTACTGTAAATATACTGTTGTTACTGATGCTAAAACATACATACTTTGACCAAAATTTTAATATTGGGATTTGAATACATAAAGAACACCACTGTGAAGCTACAGAAAACAAAACAAAATAATGGACCCACCCATTAAGTAAAGGCTCTGAATACTTCCACATGCGTGTACATGTAAAGCTGGTGGCACCTCCAGCAGAGAGACAACAGCTGAACAACAGTTGCAGCAACATTACAACACACGATCCACAGATGGAGCGCTGCACCTTGGAGGCTAGTTAGCTCACAGCACCCTGCAGAAACACCAGCTGACCCAACACAGCTCCACAAGGCTGGTTCCTGACCTACTTACATCTGTTGTGTGAGTGGATGTTTGTGAGGGTGAGAGAGAGAGAGAGAGAGAGGGGAAAAGGGGAGACTGCTTTCAATCAGATCTTATCTATAATTGGTTATTTCTGAGCTCATGTTTCCAGACAGACACACTTATACCTCTCTCTGCCTCTCTCTCTGCCTAGCAACCGCTCTCTCATTGGTTATCAGAGCAGAGAGGAAAAATGGAACCTGTAGGACACGTGCTGTGATTGGTCGACTAATATCACTCTCAGCCAATCAGAGGAAAGCAGAGCCGGGGCTGATTGATCAGACTGCTCAGACCTATAGTATTAACATGCGTCCTGAGTGATCTGATCAAGTGGACAGCTTTAAGTACAGGTGTTAACGAAGGAGGCAAACTTGCACAAAATTTTGGCGAGGAAAAACTGGCATGGCCATTTTCAAAGGGGTCCCTTGACCTCTGACCTCAAGATATGTGAATGTAAATGGGTTCTATGAGTACCCACGAGTCTCCCCTTTACAGACATGCCCACTTTATGATAATCACATGCAGTTTGGGGCAAGTCATAGTCAAGTCAGCACACTGACACACTGACAGCTGTTGTTACCTGTTGGGCTTGTTATGATTTGAGCATATTGTTTTATGCTAAATGCAGTACCTGTGAGGGTTTCTAGACAATATTTGTCATTATTTTGTGTTGTTAATTAATGTCCAATAATAAATATATACAAACATTTGCATAAAGCAGCATATTTGCCCACTCCCATGTTGATAAGAGTATTAAATACTTGACAAATCTCCCTTTAACAGATTAAAAATGTTTGATTAATTTGTGATTAATCGCAATTAACTATGGACAATCATGCAATTAATCGCGATTAAATATTTGTATGGATTGACAGCCCTAGTTAGTACATCTCCATCCGTCAGCCTGTCTGTGGCACTCATCCTCAAGCCCATTCACTCCTACTGAAGGTGTAAATCTTATATATAGTTTTATATTAAACTAAGTAAGCAAACGTTACTCAAACAGGAGTAAATTGTGCATTTGTTGGGGACTATTTTCGGTGATGAATTATTCCACATTTGGTGCTCTAGTGGGTATTTGGGGCAGGAGGGCGGTGTATGTGGGATTGAATAATAAACTACAGTGTGTGTGTGTGTGTTTGTGTGTGTGCGTGTGTGTGTGTGTGTTCATGGTAAAGCTGCCTTCACATGATAAG
Source organism: Helicolenus hilgendorfi (assembly GCA_916700815.1). Taxonomy (NCBI): domain Eukaryota; kingdom Metazoa; phylum Chordata; class Actinopteri; order Perciformes; family Sebastidae; genus Helicolenus; species Helicolenus hilgendorfi. The sequence continues at coordinate 4,319 of CAKALG010029086.1, read as the reverse complement.
AAATTTCCTCTTCGCTCACAGTGAGGTCGGCTGCAGAGCCTTTCAGAGGCGAAGCGCAGCGCAGGTATAATATGTCATCAAAAAACTGTGCAAGGAACCGGACAGGCTGTTCACTGTTTCTAGGCAACCACAACAGTTGCAGCTGTCGTCTCATTGGTTGCGCTTTGAAAGGTCAGCGGCAACCGAGGTCAAAAGTGGAAATAATTTGACGGTGGCAAGGTTAGCGCTTCCACCTAGTCGGGCAGCATCATAGGAAAAACAACGGCACTGCCAGCGCAGAGCAATGAAGGAACATGTAACCAATGGGGAGCCTCATTGATGTGTTTTTGGTCTTTTCATGAGATATATACATAAATATCACCAGATTTGCATCTTGAAACAAACAAATGAACTTGTATTTTCCATGATAAACATTGTTTTGAAGTTCGTCCTTCTAAAACAAACAGCAAGAGACAGATGCATCAAAGGCAGGAAATACTTCTTGTCCTTAATCATCTTCCTCCTCGGGGGCGAAACGAGAAGGACTTTTGCTGATTCTCAGCGCTGACATCACTCAGCAGCCACACAGTCAGCACCAAACAAACACACACACACACACACACACACACACATACGGCCCTTCTGAACTGCTCTGTGTGATCACAGAAGATTTCATACGATTTAGCACAAAACAGCATTCGCCCCACGGCGCTGTGGAGGACAACGTGATGGGGAGAAATATGAGCCTCCTCACAGAGAAACATACATGAAAGCACTCAGTGTGAAGGGCGAAGCGTCGGGATATACATTAGCTCTGTCTCATGGGACTTTCCCAGAACCTCGTACCTTCACTCTGAACGAAGAAGTGCCACATAATAAAGATGAGGCAACAACTAGAGAGAGCTTACGCTGCTCTTGAGTTTACTGTCGGTCGGCACAAGTGCTGCTTACACGCTCCAATGTTTTTGCCAATTTGAGGGTTTTTAGACTTTTTCTTTTGCTGCAGTGTGCATTTATTATATAAAACAAATTGCAAATACACAACTATTGACAGTCATTTTTTGCTTATACTCTCATTTTAGCCGCATTTCTGGGTACGAATAGTTTTTTTATGATATTTTTTCATCATTGAAGGTAGAAGACAAAGACAAAAAGAGAGATGGGGTGCTGGTATCTAATGTTAAAGCTCAAGTACAAAAAGATAAACAATTGTGTGTCACATTGGGATAATGGAAGTTCAGCTACTGTGTACAATACGATACACGTGAAGGTATTTGTCTCATGACAGTAGAACAAAATTCACTGTACCTGATATCAATGTCAGGATTTATATGCGAGTTTGCATACATTTGCCATATTGTGATATACTGTACATCAATATTATAAGTATTATTAATATTTGATATTGATCTCAACCATTTTGCCCAACCCGACATGGAAGAAATCCATTGTAGAGGAGGCAAACAGATCAATGTTGTCCGCTGACAACAGCTTCAATAGACCAGAATGTAACGCAGCCACAATGCATGCTGAGATATCAGTAAAACTGTAACCGTAACTGGGAAACCTGTTCTCTGTTATTACACTACCACCTACACAGACTCTACTGCATATTACCCATCACACCTCTGCTCTGGGAGTTGTTAAAGGCACTCCGGTAGGTTGAGGGAACACCAAGACTTTAAAGCACACTACTTCATTGCTCTTAAAATACACAAAGCATCACCGTAAAAGAGGATAATAGCCGGGATACAGCCTCAACGTGTCCTTCTATTGTTCCCACACTGAAAATAGCTCTCATTTCCTCACATTAGCAGCTCAGTAAGCTGATCCAGTACAGCGTCTCATGTTGGATGGTCCGGGCTGCAGCTACAGTATTATATAGTCACTCAGTCATTCTGCATGGCTGACTTATTGACTGGATGTGGCCATGAATCAGAGCAAGTAATTAATGCAGCTCTGACTCGGTCTTTGATTGCTGCCTTTTTGTGTGTTTGTGAGCAGGGTAAAGAGAGGACTGACATTTTAAGCTACATTGATCACCAGTTCCTGTCTGGATATATGAGACACCCGACCAGACTGGAGAAAGGGCAGCAGGGACAAAAACACACACACATAGTACCAGTTACTGGAACCACTGGTGCTGGTCTGGAGTCGGTTTCACCAGCTGTATGTAAGTTTAAAAAAAACTGAAAAAACGCTGCCTCGATCGCTTAGTTAGTTTGTTTTATTGTGTGACTTTGTTTAGTTCGGATTCACCAAAGTCACACAATTACACAAACTAACCGACTGAGGCAGCGGGAGATCAGCAACTCCCGTGTTCTGCGAGGTAAAATTGCTGTTTTTTTCAATGGAGTCTGGTGGCTTTGGCGAGAGCTTAGATAACGGCTTCCCAGTCGGAGACATAGACTCTATAGCTGTCTCACTGCACTGTTAATCGTCGGAAATATTACAACTATAGCGTACACTTAAACTGATCATTTTAGGTGGGCCTTTCTTTTAGGTGTCTAAAATATGTTTTGCTGCCGGCCCCGTCCACAGCAGAACAATGCTTTTTGTTCTGCGTGGTAACTCCTGTCTGCTTCTCTAAACAGGGTGGTGTGCCGACCGTCATCTACTGTAGGTAATACACTGACTACGGATAAGTACCTCATAAAACCCCACTTCAAATCACCCAAACTATCCCTTTAATGTGACATGAAATGGTGACGATACCTGCAGGTAAATTCAGTTACACCGACAGCAAAAAGTGATATTTAACCAGGTGAAATGTAAACAATATAATCACATAACTAACTAACAAAATAATTTACTAAGACTATAAATAAATGCTTGGATTATTATACCTTCTATTTAGAACAGAGTATTTGTTTTTATTATTATTATGAATATGTGTGATCCACATAAAAAAGTAATTTTCTGAGCGGAGACAAGAGAGAAGAAAAGTAGTCAATGCCTGACGAGGTCTATCTGACCATTCATTTATAATCATGGGAGCTAATTAACACTCTGTGGATTATTTTCCTAACAAAAGACAAACAGTGGGTCTAGATTTCATTTCCAATAATCATCACAAAGACACCTCTTATTGTTATTCTGAGCTGCAGTTGATGGAATAAGAGCGTAAAAGCATTCTTTGGCTTCTTCATGTCTGAAAAAATAACCCTGATGAAGTCATAATGATGTCATCAGGGTCATAATGATGTCACTGGCTTGGGCTCGGAGACATGCATTACAAATTCGGGGTTAGTAGTCTAACAATGGACGTATATTAAGGCTAACTGAATGGAGGCTGGGACGCTGTCTTGAGCTATGGAGTATGATGACACACTGGAGCTGTAGTAGTGCGTTGCTGTTGGCTCAATTTCGGCGAGTGCAGATCAGATTTTACTTTGCATGTGTTGTAACCCCAATGATATGACACGATACGACGCCGTGACATCTCCTCTTTCAACCCTCCTTGATACATACCAGACAGGCAGGGACTAACGAAGAAACGCTATCAAGTGGCATTATGGGAAATGTAGGATCCAGTTTTTAGGATCGGGTACGACGCTGCATGCGAGGTACAAATCTTGTGGGTTAACGGTTAATAATCGGTTATCGGTTATTGGTTAAGAAACTTTTTCAAAATGAGCATCCCTAACTACGTACAAGTAAATAAGAAAAAACAAATTCAAAGTGATAAAAACTAGATAAAATGACCAATGCAATGTCGGTTTAAGTATTAGCATACTTAATAGTATAGCTGCAACAGTTTATGTATATATGTTGCACACATACGGAGATGTAATTAGATATGAAGCTGCCAGTGTTACTGTCCATAATGTCCTTTAATAACAGATCATCAGATTATCACACATGATAATCCCACGGACCACATGTCCTTAATCTGACCTCCTGGATTGTGTGTGTGTGAAAGAGAGAGTGAGAGATGATCTCTGGTTCATTGAGAACATGGAAAATGTAAAATCAGAGCAGTGCATTATGGGTAATTATGTTGTTTGTTGTTTTGTCCTAAACTGTGTTTTTATGACATTTGAATCTGTGCATGTTTATGTTTTGTCTATGAATGAGTGAAGCTACGTCGGAGCTCTCACCTTGTACTTGGCGGTGAGCTGCTCGGTGGCTTCCTGCTCCTTCCTCAGATCTCCCATCATCCTCTCCTTCTCTCCCAGGAGCCTCTGCTTCTCCTCAGCCAACATGAACTGATCTTCTCTGATGTCCTGTTTCTCCCTCTCCAACCGCTGCTCCTCCAGCTTCACATACTCCTCCGCCTCCTTCTCCACCTCCTCCTCCTCCTCCTCCTCGCCATCCTCCTCCTCTTCATCCCCGTCTCC
>CAKALG010029083.1:1963-13723 GCA_916700815.1 Helicolenus hilgendorfi | reverse complement strand
GACAATACATAGGCATTCTTACACTTAATTAAAGTGCAACCGATGCAACATATATAGGACTTCTAGCCATAGCTAATTTGCAGAACTTGTCCCTGGTTAGGCTTTTAAGAAAAAGAAAATAAATTAAAAAAAATACAGAACAGCACATCTTACATAAAATCACATAATACAACATTGTACATTACAATCAATTTACATATGTACTGTATGTTCCCAATCAATAATCAATGATCACAGGTTTGGTTTAGTTTCAGCCAGTGTTTCACCTTTTCATTAAACGTTTTCAGGTCAGGTTGTATTTTTATTTCCGTTGGTAGGGCGTTCCAGAAATGTGTTCCTTTTACTGAAAAATCTGAAATGAGCTATTCTGTACAATGAGTATACTTTTGGTATTTTAAGTATATTTTGACGCTAATACTTTTGTACTTTTACTTAAGGTTCCCATATCGTGCTCATTTTCAGGTTCATACTTGTATTTTGTGTTTCTACTAGACCATGTTTACATGCTGTATTGTTAAAAAAACTTTATTTTCCTCATACTGTCTGCCTCAATATACCTGTATTCACCCTCTGTCTGAAGCACTCCGTTTTAGCGCATTTTGACGGAATTGCAACAGAATTGCGTTGCTATGCAGCAGCTTGGGTCCATGAATAATATTGTATATTCGTGACATCACGAATGGACAGAAATCCTGACAGCTTGTTTCAAACGCACAGTTTCTGAATACGGGCTGTGTGTATTTCTCCATGGATTGAGTGTTTCGATACTTTCACAGTATTTATATACGACTTAAGCCTGCTTTATAATAAAAAAAACATGAAAGTCTCACTTTCACTAGGGGACCTTTAAGTAAATTTTTTAATGTGGGACTTTTACTGGTAACAGAGTATTTTTTTACACCGTAGTATGCTATTTTACTTAAGTAAAATATCTAAATATTTACTCCACCACTGCTGAACTCAATTTTCTTCGAATTTCTCATTTCCAATGGCAAAGGAAATTATTTTTTGGAAATGGGGGATCTATAGACCAGTGGTGTAGACAACCTGGCAACCCGTGAGTGTGTTCTGTAAACTCTCGCGATATTTGAGGCTGGTCGCTGCCTGAGAGGAGTAATGGCCGCCCTCGTAGAGATGGCTGGAATGAAGAACAACAGAAGAGACAGATCAGAGCGGCTCAGCTGACCAGGAAGAGACTCAACTACCGGGGACCCACTCCTACCCGGTACCCGGTGTCCACAGCGGACCGGTAGAGGGGGGTCTGGACAGAAGGACACCAGAAGACGAGAGAAGAGAGGAGAAGAGGAGCTATCTCTGTAGCTGTAAAGCTAACTGCTGCTGGTTGTCTCTCTACCGGGAGACGAACCAGAGGAGCCGGAGAACAAGCGCCTCTGGACGGGCTGAAGAAGGAAGCAGCAGGACCAGACGCTGGAGCGTGAGATCAAATAATAACCATGAGTGGACCGAGTCAGGACAGCGAGCCGGAGGCGAAAGTCCTCCTCATCAAGCGGCTTTACAGGTGAGATGTTGTTGAGGCCGTTTTCTGTCGCGGCTAAACAACCAAAAGGTGCTAATTGAACAACGTTATTGTGCTGCTGGATAACCTAGCTGCTGCAGATAGACAATCAATGTTGGTGTGATACCACAAGAAAGAAAAGATCCATCTATTCTTCCATTCAGTAAACCTGTAGCCCAACATCCATACTGCATACTGTCAGTGTAGCATCAGATACTCATCATGCTTTGTGTTGACCATTTACTGAGCTTATTACACAGAAATGAAACAGAGAGGATGGTTGTTAGCACTCAGAAATCCTCCCATTTCTCTTTAGATGCAAATGTTAGTGCAGCAGCTAGCCAATCAATGTTGGTGCTCTACCACAAGAAAGGATCCATCTATTCTTCCATTCAGTAACCTGTCAGGATGTGTAGCCCAACATCCAGACTGCATACTCAGTGTAGCATCAGATACATCAGATAGTCGCCATGCTCTGTGTAGCTTTTGTGTTGGTCATTAACTGAGCTTATTACAAAGAAATGAAACAGAAAGGATGGTTGCTAGCACTCAGAAAAGTTCCTTTTTGTTCTCTTTTAATGCAAATTTGAGTGCAGCAGATAGCCAATCAATGTTTGTGCTCTACCACAAGAAGAAAAAGATCCATCTATTCTTCTATTCAGTAAGCCTGTCAGGATGATGAGGAGCCCAACACGCATACTGCAGACTGCAGACTGTCAATGTAGTATCTGATACATCTGATAAATCAGTCATCATGCTTTTGTGTAGCTTCTGTGTTGATCATTTACTGCGCTTATTACAAAGAAATGAAATGGACAGCCCTACACAGTGTTGTTTAGATCAACAGCGTTTTACCTTGTGATTATCCAAAATTCAAGATTCACTTTATTGTCATTTCACTGAGTATTTGCATACACAGAAGGAAATGAAATATTGTTTCTCCCAGGTATTAAAATACCTAAAAATAACAGTAAAAGAATAAAATAAGTAAACGTTTCAGACACAATTTCATACAATTTGCAGTCATACACCCAATTTGTAGTCGTGTTTAGCAGCAGAGAAAAGTGCATTTATGTCCATAGTAAAGTGCTGTTTGCATTACTGTTCCAAAAATTGTCTTTGACATGTGACTAGCTTTAAAAACTGTTTCTGTGTTGATGCTGGGGGGTTGGATGTGAGTGTGTGTGTAAAAAAAAAAAATACTAACTAACGCTTTCCATTTGCTCAACGCTACCCAGGGCTGTGGTGGAGTCTGTGCACAAACTGGATGTCATCATCGGCAGCAAAGCGTCCTACAGAGAGGTCTTCAAGCCGGAGAACATCAGCCTTCGCAACAAGTATGTCCAGCTGTCTCAGCAGTGTGTGTGTGTGTGTGTGTGTGTGTGAAAGTGTGACTTAAACATCCGGCCAGTTGTTCTGAACATAAATTCTGAATTTTCCTGAGTTTAAACCCATCAACCAGGCGCCATGTGGCTCACCTCCAGTTCATTTAGCTGATAATAAGACTACATCTCTATTATGCTGTTTGTTCAATAGGGATTGACTACACCCCACACAGCGTAACTGTGAGCTTTATAGACTCCGATCAGACCTGGTATTTTATATCCAAAATCTGTCCAAAATCCAGTTCACATTTAGCATTAGAAGAAACGTGTCTAATGTATCCACACTGACCTCTTATGTTTCATTACAGTCATTTGATTCTATCTGTGAGAAATTGTGATAGCAAGTCTAAACAACAACAAAAAGACATACTAATTTGTGCTCAGTATTACAACCTGTTTTTTCATACTGGCTCCAATGAACCTAAAGAGGAAGAGGAAGTTGTAGGTGAATGTGAGAAAGAGACTTGATGGTGACACAGAGAAGATGATATGTTTGGGGTTGGATGTAGGTCAGTGGGTAGTGAGTAGTCGTCCTTTAACCGCAAGGTTGGCGGTTTGATCCCTGGCTCCCACTGGCAGCATGTCGAAGTGTCCTTGAGCAACCCCAAGTTACTCCCCAGGTGCTTTATAGCAGCCCACTGGGTGGGCTAAATGCTGGGAGATGACATGATGGGTTAGATGCAGAGGTCAAATTTCATGTATGTACCTGTATGTATATGACGAATATTATAAAGTTAAGTGTCAGTGAGTCAGTGACTACCTTGGGAATGAACATGCACCCTAAACCGTTGACTAGATGGGGCTTCATTGTAGTTGGGGCTGCACGTAGCGCTTAAGCGACTGGCTGATTAATCAATCGGGCAGAAAATGAATCAGCATCTACTTTGATAATCAGGTAATTGTGTCCGTCATTTTTCAAGTAAAGATGCCAAACTTTCGCTAATTCCAGTTTCTAACTGTGACTTTTAACAGCTTTTCTTTGTCATGTACGATAGTACACTGAATATCTTACATTTTGGACCGACGGTTGGATAGGCTATAGGAAATTATAATTAGGGATGCACTGATTGTGAAATTCTGGGCCGATACAGATGTTAAAAATACCAATGCTTTTATTTATTTTGTTTTTGCCGTCCTCTTCAATACAAAAGAAAATAACTGAGCTGTTTTAAAGTCATTCAGCATTTAATTACACCGGCTTTGAATGAGCACAAATTCAAACGTACAAATTTCTGAAACAACCTTAAATATAACCTTCTCTCACATGAAAAATGTTCTTTATTTTTTTTTTTTTAAATAACTGGATCAAAAGCCTTTTTAGCTGCTGCTATACAACTACCTACTCAATGAGAAGAATGTTACTTGTACTTACAGTACTTGAAATTCAATTTAAATGTAAAACGATTAGAAACATAAGCAGTGTTTCTCACACATAGACTTTACTTTACCCATTTTAGCATTTTTCATTTATTTTTTTTAATCAAGACAACGACCGCAAATAACCAAAAATTTGCCGCCGCAGAATTGATGCAACAGAACAATCATCTTATTTGCGATAGGCCGATGGCAGTTAACAAGGCGAATATGGGCCGAAGCCGATGTTAGGCCGATGAATCGGTGCATCCCTAATTACATTGCTTTTTTCACTATTCTTTGACATTTTGTTAGATGTTACATGTGCATTGACACTACTATTCAAGGGCATATGCATCTCTGTCCACCCCTGAACGTGGCACGAGTGATCAGATTCCATTGCACACATTTTGGGATGTCTTTACACCTGTATGTAGAGGTATCCAGTCCACAAGTGATCAGGTTCTCCAAGACTTCATTAAATGTAAGAGCTGTGGTCATATATTGCACTTCACTTGCAAATGAGATAATTTGGCACCTCAGTGCAAAGTGTGGCTCGTATTATTTTATTAATAATAAGAGTATTATCCTCTTTGGCATCGAAGAACAGCAGAACCAAGCATCTCTTCAAAGAAGAGATAATGAGAAATACTGCATGTACTTGCGTAACTGTATTAACATAATCTTGTCATATCCTGCACTCATAAAGTGGGGACTGAGATTTCACGATATTCTGGTGAACAACTCTGACTTCTGAATCACTTTACACAGACCGTGTGAGTCACAGAAGGGACAGAGCGGCGTGCTATTTAGTGATTTTTGTCCGGCAGTACCAGAATTTGAATCACTAAATTTTTAGTGTCTAAAAAGTAGGGCTGCAACTAATGAGACTTTTCACTGTTAGTCGATCTGCAGATTATTTACTTGATTAATCATGAAGAAATGCCCACCATTCAGGTTTGTATCCTGCAAGGTGGCCTCACCTGTTCATATGAAACTAGGTTGACTCATTGGTCCACTTGTCAAACCGGTGACCCAACTACCTCCTAAACTTCTGCATGTGTGTATCTGTTTTTTCCCTCTTGTGTGTTTTCAGGCTGAGGGAGCTTTGTGTGAAGCTGATGTTTCTTCACCCTGTTGACTACGGCCGTAAGGCCGAGGAGCTGCTCTGGAGGAAGGTTTACTATGAGGTCATCCAGGTTATCAAGACCAACAAGAAGGTAACTGGTAACCTCTTTGCATGTAGCCAACCAGTTTTTTTGTTGTTAGCTGGCTTGACATCTTGGCTGCCACTTAAAGGTCAACTCGACTATGACATCTGCTATTTTGTGATCACTGGTGCGCAACGTACCTCATAGAGTACCAAGAGTGTGCACATGTTATGCTTGGGTGGTCCCAATGGAAATCAAACCCCTTAAAATGTCATTTCTGGCATTTTTCTCTGCTGTTGGACCAACATGGGGAAACCATCCAACGTTATTGACCTTATCAAATGTAGCCGGATCATTTCTGCACTGAATTCTGTACTAATAGCGTGTGATTCAGATGCTTATGCTCAGATGAATATTGGCAATTTTGAATGTCATCAGCCCTTGAGTTCTGGTCATTTGGTTGCACATTTGTTTGTTTTAAAAGTGTGTAAATTAAGAAGTCGCTTCTTAAAGGGGAACTGCAGTGATTTGAGACATTGAAGGGAGCTTTCACAAGCCAGCATTTAGTCTGTTTTAATTGAACTTTGGTGCGGTTTGTTTGGGCAGTTGTGAACGCAGTAATCGTACTCTGGTGCGGAAAACAACCTGTCCGAGAGGTGGTCTCAGACTGTTTCCAAGCGACCCAAAACGCAGGCTGCATTTGTTAAGATGGATCCAGGTAAACGACAGGTTAACATGAGTGGGATAGGACCGACCTGGACTTCCGCTGAAAGTCCAATGTTTGCTTGACTTCTGGGCCAAAGAGAACATACAGAATATGCTAACTAAAGTCCACAAAAACAGTGATGTTTATAGTCATTCCAGATAAACTGGAGGAGAAGGGATTTGCGCTCAAAGTAAAGTAAAAGTAAAAAAAAAAAAATACGAAATACATCAATTTGCTCCTTACACGCACCTCAGCAGCTTCTTTTTTTGGGCTTTAATTTGTGCACTGTGAAACCGAGCCAGACCAAATGAGGAATGCGTGGTATAAAAATATATATCTGATTCTGCTGCATCAATTTTTATATTTTTTTTAAATAATCTTTAATAATATTCATTTGTTTGCCAGTTTTCATATTTTAAAATGTTGTAGTGTTTTTTATTTCTTAACCACTTTCTTTTGCGTTAAATGTTTCCCCATTGCTTGTCATTTTATGCACAATCTATTTTAGTGTTACGTGCTTTTGTGCCTTTTTTATTCTCCTGTTTTATTCTCCTGTTTATTATTGTTGTTCTGGTCACACACATCTAATGTATTGGTTCCTCTCTTTTCCTTCTCTTTTCCTCCACTGTAGCACATCCACAGTCGCAGCGCTCTGGAGTGCGCCTACCGCACACACCTGATCGCCGGCGTGGGTTTTTACCAGCACCTGCTGCTGTACATCCAGTCACATTACCAGCTGGAGCTGCAGGACTGCATCGACTGGACCCACGTCACAGACCCACTGATAGGTCAGATACCCAAAACACAGACACATTCAAACCTCGAGCTAAACGTTTGTCAGAAGGATGTGTAACTTTCATGCAAATATGTTTGTCCATATTTTAAAAACCTTTTTCATTAATTTAAAACAATCTTGATTTACAGTATCTTTATTACACTTATAGGCCTTTTTCACTGAAGACATTTTGACAAGTCACATTGGGAAAAACACAGGTGTGAATGATAAAATGAATGATGGCTGAACTCTGTTTAGCTCAAAGAACATTTATAGATAAGAAGTGAAAGTCAACTGATCGTTCCATTACAACATCAGCGCCAAGCAGCAGAGCTACGCTTCCATCATTTTGGACTGAAAGCGACTACCGGACGTCAGTAAAACGTCCGTCTACAAAAGTAAATCAAAAATATTTCTATTCTATTGTCATATTTAATGTCTCTACTCTACCGAAATGGCCTGTGTTGAACGATAAAAATATTATAAATATGCATTCTATTATAACTATTTACTTAATTACTTATGGATTTATTAAACTTTTTTGCCCGGCTGCTTCCCAGAGGAGCATAAAGTGAGCGATGGACATGAATGGAAGTTAGAAAAATCCGGCATACAGATTTTGAGATATATCTCAAACTTTTCATGTCCAGTACCTCCAAAATGTCCAACAGAACACAGACCATGGATGTGTAAGAGGTTGTGTCCTGTGCTTTTGCCCTGCGTGTTAATAAATAACCTACAACTCCATTAAATTCTGTTGATGTCATGCTACTAGCACTACTAGCTACTGGCCGACAGCCGGTTGTTTGGGAACAGAGACGTTAATACATCCACCACGGTACAGGCTTACAGCATACAGCACATGGTTGTATTAGAAGATAATAAAAGTGATGACTTACAGCCAATATATCCATTATTACAGCCGCATACAGCTAGCAGGAAGCTGGCAGAACCAGATATGTCATATAAGCTTGCAGGGCGGTGCAGTCCCGTGGGTCTGATGCACCTTCATTATGTTATTACAAATTTTAGGACATGACAATTTAAATGAGGGCTATTTAAGTGTTCGTACTGGGAAGTTGATTTACTTAAAAAAAAAAAATCATCCACTGATTTACAGACATCTCTTTATATATCCATGGCCACAGAGGCATTGGCGTTTTCAGTCCAAAATAACGGCAAAGTTGTTGTCAAAAAAAGCACCGGAGTTTCATCTCTTTGCTTCTTTACTCTTTGTCCCGGTACTGTGCTTGCTGGTTCACTTTAATGGCTCACTAGAATAGAACAGAGCCAGCGTTAACTTGTCCTTTTCCTACTATAACAAACTCACCATGTTTGCTTATTACAATGTAGTTTGTTTTTATTCCCCTAATTCTATTAAGAATAACTTGACCTAAATCCACAGTTGCATAACTTTTTATTTTACCGTCTTTGCACCATTCAGATCAGCTTTTCTTGTGAAACGGGTGTAAATCCCATTCAGCGTGGTATTATGGGTGTTTTGAAACTTGTGGATTTAATACTCAAACTGCTCAAACTCTCTGAAACTTGAAACTTGAACGTCACTTGCAGCTGGTATTCAAATGTACTTTCACCCTCCGGATAATGAATAGTGTGATCACACCATTGCATTTAGACCAGACGTTTATGTGTCTATTGTCTGACCTCAGTCCGTATCAGATGTCCGTGTTCCTTTGCGCTATGCAAAGCAGACTAATGGGTGGAGAAGTGCCAAATCAGTCAGCGAAGACAGACAGACAGGTGCAGCATCACTGTGCAGCCGGTACTCGTCCTTTGCCTGTGTCTTGTCTTGTAAAAAGGGTCTGTTATCCTGTCTTCCAGCATGAAAGGAACATTTATCTTATCAATGAGTAAAACAAAATACATAGTTCCTTCTTGGCCACCTAAAACAAAAGTGGACATTAACACCTGAGGGAGGGTGAGGGTGTTTCAAGTAATATCTGGGTGCTGTTTCTCTCTAACAGTCAGACTCTGCTGTTTGCAAATTGTTGCTTTGCAGGAATTTAAGCTTTTGTTACATAACTCCGAGTCATTATGGGTAAGTGCATGAGCTAAATGCTTGAAATGAAGAAAAAAATACCCAAAAAAACCTTGTGTATTTGTTCCCCGCAGGCCGAAAGAAACCAGTGTCGGCCACCCCCAAGGAGATGGAGTGGGCACAGATGGCCTGTCATCGCTGTCTGGTCTACCTTGGAGATCTAGGTAATAACATGATAATATAATATGCAATTATTTCATCTCTCTACCCAGCTTGCAGAGGTGTGAGACAGCATGTGTGTGTCATTCAGCGTGGGAAATTTTGGCTTAACTATAGCGTATAATTGGCAGGAGGCTGTTTGGTTGGTTTAGCGTTGTGTGATATGTGATACAGAGATATTAGTATTATGATATATTTCACATTATTAAGCTGAAAATGGTTACGCAAATGAAATTGTGTCTGCGCTATTTTGCCTTTGATAGATAAAAGAAAATTGAAATGAACGAGTGAACATTGTATATATTTTAAGCCAAAGTGTATCTTGTTCATTTATCATGACTTTTTTTTCCGTTGAACTTGAATGTCTCCTCTGCAGCCCGTTATCAGAATGAACTTGCTGGAGTGGAGGCTGAGCAGCTGGCAGAAAGGTTTTACCATCAGGCGCTGTCTGTCATGCCACACGTGGGTGAGTAACTGTGATGTAAGATTTCTTAACACAGCACTTTGCTGTTGCCAAGGTCAGGGAGAACCTGGTGAAGTTAGCATTAGTGGAATTAAGACATTATTGTTTTTTAATCTGTACAAAACTCCAAGTGTAAAAACAACACAATTTGCTGTTTTATAGGAGGTTATGTGCCAGATTTTTTTGGCCAAGAACAGTAACTTGTAACGTGGAGTCTCCACTGGTTATTATATATAATCAGAAGCATCTAGCGGTCAGGTTGCAGATTGCAACCAACTGACCACTTCTCCCGTGTGCCAAGCATGTAGGAGAACTATGGTGGCCAACGCAAAAACACTACGGTCCCATCTAGAACCAGTGATTTTTGATTTGTCCGTTCTGAGCTACTGTAGAAACACGGCGGTCGGCTCCGTGAAGAGGATTTACTAATATTATATTCCATTTCTGCCAATATACCCCCCTAAATGTTACATACTGTTCTCTTTAAAGGTGCTTATAGCTGGAATTTGTACGTAGAACAGAACTGTATGTTTTAATGGGTTTACTGATTTATTCGTGAACTTCATTTAAGATATTTTGTAGGGCTGACCCAAGTGCTTCAAAGCTTCGAAGCTTCGACCGTTGCCATTGTATTCGACCTCTATATCACTCTTCGTATGCTTCGTTTTTTTATTTCTTTGTATGTAACTATAAGGTACAAATCCCCAAATAGCCCATGAAATAAGGAATAATCCCACAATATTATTCATTATTCAATAAATTATTATTAGTTATGCTCAGACTCAGAGTATTATCCTGAAAGGACGCATCAAGGTCATCAACATATCAGATATCATTTCAGGTTTTTCCTGTGAAGTTATTAAATGTTATTTGTGGTTTCCAAATCTTGACTTTTATAACACTGTAAGATTTTGGCATCATGCATGTATTTTTTCAGGTTGAGCAGGACATTAGTTAATTAGACAGAACGTTCAGGCGACTTCAAAAATGAAGGTTAACTTGTTTACCCATTTCTTCACCCACCTGTCTACAGGAATGCCTTTTAACCAACTGGGCACACTGGTAGGGAGCAAGTTCTACAATGTTGAAGCAACCTACTACTACCTACGCTGGTGAGGAATGTTAACGTACTAGTATGTGTGATACTAAACCGCAACCCAATAGGTTAAGAGTCTTAACGGATGTTTTATCTGTGCCAGCATCCAATCAGACGCCCCCTTTGAGGGCGCCTACGGCAACCTGAAGCGCCTGTTTGACAAAGCTGCCAAGATGTACCACCAAGTGAAGAAGCAGGAAATGAAGAAGCTGTCTCCATCTCGACAAAGGTGAGGAGGACTCACAGGATTCAGGAGGAAAACTACAAAAGAAACACACGTTAACCAGTTCCTCAGATCACGAGCCCTCTCTGGACAGCAGTGGTATTACTATGTCTGGTAAAAGTCAGTCTGAACTAAACAGAATATTTTGACTTCACTGCGCTGCCAGAGTCATTTTAATCTAGTCCCAGTTGACGTCTGGGGTTTCACATAATTACCGACTTGCTTGCACGCCTTTGAATCACAAAGACACTCTAACCAGTAGTGGGATAAAGCAGCATCTCTCTGCAGATGGGATTAGATAATTGACGATCCCCGTGGGGAAATTTTGTTGTTGAAGCAACAAAAGTAACAGGAATCAGTAGGAACTTAGAAGTGCACTCGGAGAGAACAGACCCACGCCAAGGCAGGTTTCATGTACGTCGCCAGGTATGAAGATATTAAAGGACCAATATGTAATACAGTATATTTACTGTAATAAATCATAAAATGACCATGAGGTGTCATCAGGCATTAAGGAAACATGCTAAGTTGACTGGATACTGGCTTCTGCGACAACGATTCGACAGCCAGTATGTTCTCCTCTGAAATTTCCATTCCGGTCCGGAACGTCTGTTTTTGTTTTGGCCGGTGTGATCCCGTCCGCCGCCTATTTCAATACCCCGTTACCCCGTTAGCACACAAACACAGCCTTCTGCCGCCATGGAAGCAAGCAGACGAACTGGATCAACAGAGATAACGGTAACATTAGATTCTTTCTCCGACGTGAAAAGCCTCGGCACATCTCTCTGTGGTCCGTGTGCAGCTGGGTTATCAAGACAGCGAGTATTTGAGACACACAGCAGGTGGAGTGATTCCACTACTGCTGGCCAGAGGC
>CAKALG010029076.1:1637-14104 GCA_916700815.1 Helicolenus hilgendorfi | reverse complement strand
CGGCAGGCCATCGGCTGGAACATCAACATCCCCGCGCTGCTGCAGGAGAAATGACCTCCATGTCACGGTGAAACTCCACCCAAAGTCTGTCTCTTTGGAGCCCCAAACACTCGCATCCTGCAGGCTTAAAAGGTGGCTTTAAAAAGTTTACAGAATCTTTTGGTCACATGTTGTAACTCATGTTGTGACTCAATGAAAGATAAGATTACAGACTTTTAACAGCCGCCTTTTGAGTCTACAGCCGGTCAGTATTTAGTCTGACCTCCCCCAGACTCTCTACTGCATCTGCCATGCTCTCTAACTTACCGCCACCAATATACGCACAACACATTTGCGTGGAAGCGATTCCCTCGCCATCCAAAAGAGAAAAAAACAACCTGTGTGCCGCTGATGAGACATAACACACACTGAGGAGTTAGATAAGTGAGTGATGTAATCTGTTCCACTAACAGCAGGTTTATGTTTGGACAAGAAAGGCAGTCTGATGCTTTAAAGGAAAAATCCACTAGTTTTATATCGTCAACGTTTACTTAAATTTCCTGATTTCAATGATTGGTAAATGTTAGTGCAGCACAAAGAAAGACGCCCTCACTCTTTGATTTTGAGGAATTGACGCTAAGATCTTTTTTTACCATTCATTTTTTGAGTCTCTCAAACATTTCTGAGATTTTCTGCTTCTGGAAATAACTTGACAACACAAACGTTCTCTAAATTGTGTTTGGCTGGTCGTCCATTTCAGTTAGCTGTTTTTTTTTTTTTAACAGTGTTAAAAGTGGATTTTTCCTCTTTAGTTCAATTCCACAACATGTTCTTCGCCACCTGATATTCATAGTTTAACATCTAAAATACACTTTAAAACCGGCTATCATAAGAGTAGCTCTCTCTCTTGTTTGTCACGGCTCGGTCCTGCTCAGCGTTCAGACCATGGATGTATAATAAGTCTTGCTTGCAGTCTTGCTTCCAATCTTTTTCCCAGTGGCCACTCGCAGTATTGCAGTGAAAAATCCCCCTGTGGCTCAAAAAGCATTTTCACCAAAGACCACCACTGTAAAAAAAGACATCTGTAAAGGCCCGGACACACCAAGCAGACATCAAACAACTAGCGGCGATGAAGGCCGACTGTTGCGTCGCCTCACGTCGTCTTTTTCTTGGCCGACAAGTTGCATTTGAACACACCGCAAAGACTACAGCTGACGGCCACCTACCATGTACGTTCTACGTCTCCGTGAGAGGAAATAACTCTCCATGCCAGCAGGTGGCGGTAGTCTGTATTCGACCGAGGACGGCGGATATACAAGCCGCTTTTATCGTTGTTATGATACGTACATGAAACAAAGTGGCGTTTGCAGACCATTTTCATTCTGTGAAAATATCCTTGTTTTGGAATGATCAGATGAGATGAACCTAAAAACCTAGAAGAGTCTTCTGTATGTGCCCTCTTGACTTTACTCGTCGGCTTGCTTTCCTCACTTCCTCACTTCTTGTGCACTGATTCGTTTAAGCTGAACAGCCAATCAGAGTGATGTCTCTCACTGACGAGCTCCCCCGCCGATTCAACATGCTGAATTGGCCGAAAAACCTCCAACACGGGCAGAGTAGAGCCAACGGTGCGGGACACACTGCAAAAACTAGGCCAAACTATCCGACGGTCGACCGTCAGCTTGGTGTGTCAGGGTTTTAGGACTGTTGACAGGACAACTCGAACTTCAAACAAGCTTTCTACTATGAATTTTTGATCCACGGAGGTTTAATATTTGTAAAACTTTCCTCGAGAGAAAGCAAACCTGAAAGCTAGAATACTGTTGGCGTATGCGCCAGGCGAGCAATTCTCATTGGAGTGAATAGTCTCCATCTTGGGGTCCGGTATCCAGTTCTTATTATACATCCATGGTTCAGACGGTCAGGAGCGACTGCGTGATACAGTAATGCACTTTTTTGAAAATACTTATAGCTTTTTGTTGCTAAAAAAAAACGTCTTTGCAGCTTCTGTACATAGTCAACACAGTCAGAATGCAAACCAGCTCAATGCTGGTGAGCTTCAGCCGGTGGCTGGAAGGATCGTCGTCTGCACAGCCGGACACTTTGGCACATAATGGTCCTATTCTGTTGTAAAAAATCGAGATGGCTGATAAAGGAACTGAAATTGGCTGGTTTCTCTTCTGTGACGGCGATCTGAAAAAAACATTTCCTGTGCGTGTGCTGTGTTAGTACTATAACGTATAGTGTGGATACAGTAGTGCCATACTACAGATCACTATTCTGGATGGCTTTCAGACTGAACCTGAACAAGCTTGTTAAAAGACGGAACTCACCGGGTGGTAGAAAATCTTCTTAATGAATTATAAAGAGAGACAAAATGATGCCAGGTGCATATAAAGCTACTAAAAGCATGACTTACTCCAACTTCCACTACGTGATGTTTTATTATTGTGTCATTTGCACAACTATATCGAGCCTGCATGGACTAGAAGACACAAAAATATAAAATCATAAATTACTATTATAAAGGTTGTGTAATTATGACCTACAAGAGAAATCAAAGACGTATTAAATAGTTCATCTTGACATCTTTTGCATGCTTTTGAGACAAAGGTAGCTAAGAAACAAGAATATTAAACGACCGCTCCAAACTTTGAACATAATATATATAAATATTAGGGCTTTATTTCGCATTTATCTGTTCAAAATGTACCCTTAAAGGGAGATTTGTCAAGTATCTAATACTCTTATCAACATGGGAGTGGGCACATATATTTGCTTAATGCAAATGTATGTATGTATTTATTATTAGAAATCAATTAATAACACAAAACGATGACAAATATTGTCCAGAAACCCTCACAGGTACTGCACTTAGCATAAAAAAAGTCAGTGTGTCAGTGTGCTGACTTGACTATGACTTGCCCCAAAAGTGCATGTGATGATCATAAAGTGGGCATGTCCCATTTACATTCACACATCTGGAGGTCAGAGGTCAAGGGACCCGTGTGAAAAGTTTGGAGCGTTAAGTCTTCTTCTCAACAAGCTAGTATGACATGGTTGGTAGCGATGGATTCCTTCATTTGATATGCGTTATTATTGCGTTAACTTTGACAGCCCTAATATAAATATATAAATAACACTACTGTTTTAATAGTAATGTTGTTGCAATATCACTTCCAGCCACCAGAGGCAGCACTCAAGTTGGTGAGCGGAAAAAGAAATCCTGCTCCGTTTTAATTAACGTGTTTTGTTATTAAATTGTAATTTGCTGATTTGTATTTTCAGCAATCTTCTTTAACAAAAACACAAATGTTTGAGTTCAGTTTGATAGCCATCCAGATTTCCTGGTCACAGTGTTCTGGTTAGTTTCTCTCCACACCAGTACGGCTTCTCTCCAGTGTGGATGCTGGTGTTTTCTCCCAGCACTGACACCGGTGTGGTCTCTCTTCAGTCTGGATGTGTTGGTGTTATAACCTCTTACATTGGTCACATATGTCGGCTTCCTCTCCTGTGTGGAGGCTCTAGTGTTTCGGGTGTTCTTTGCTGACTGAAACTTCTCCAGTGTTGGTCCCAGTAGTCCCAGTATGACCTCCCACATGATCTTTTAGCTGATAGGTCACTCTGCTCACAGTGTTGACGTCTGTTTCTGTGAAGCCATGAACCAGCCACTGTGTGTCTAGTAGACAAAATAGTCAACTCCCTGTCCCGTTGACGGTTCATTGTTAGAGGCTGATAGATGTGTAGACATTGTACCATCTAAGACTTGGAAATGTAGGGAAGGACAGGTGATTTCAGTGTTTCTGTACGTGTGCTAATGAAATCTTTAGTCTCTAAGAGCAACACCTGTTGAAATGGTCTTTAGGCAGGGCTGGGTACCGAGACATAACACCCACAGTATACTCTAATTCTTGGTATTGTTTTAGTTTTGAAGGACTAAATGGACTCTCTTTCAACCGTAGACACTATTCCAGGAACTTCTATAGGAACTAAAGAAGTTCAGCTGTGATTTGAGTGGAAGAACCGAGGTCTAAATTGACTTCCTGTCCTGAAGACGAGGGGGGGAAATTCCTTGTAATGTTTACTGATGTTAAAGTTAAAGAGTGTGCGACGGAGAGAACAAGCACGTGCATAACAAAACTAGTTCCTAATTGATTCAAGCAGGTTATAAATATCATAAAGTAAGAGTTAAAAAGTGAACTTGTTTATGCAGTCAGAGCAGTGGGATCTGTATTTGCATTTATCCCCATAACTCCAACATCACAGCACTACCTTGAGAGGGCACATGTACACGGATAGGGTGCAAATAAAATAAAGTATTGCCTGAGTTAATCTTTGCATGTAAACTACCTTAAACAACCTTAAAGGGAGATTTGTTAAGTATTTAATCCTCTTATCAACATGGGAGTGGACAAATATGCTGCTTTATGCAAATGTATGTATATATTTATTATTGGCAGTCAGAACAGAGGGATCTGTATTTGCATTTATCCCCATAACTCCAACATCACAGCACTACCTTGAGAGGGCACATGTACACGGATAGGGTGCATATCTTTGCAAATAAAATAAAGTATTGACTGAGTTAATCTTTGCATGTAAACTACCTTAACCAACCTTAAAGGGAGATTTGTCAAGTATTTAATACTCTTATCAACATGGGAGTGGACAAATATGCTGCTTTATGCAAATGTATGTGTATATTTATTATTGGAAATCGATCAACAACACAAAACAATGACAGATATTGTCCAGAAACCCTCACAGGTACTGCATTTAGCATAAAACAATATGCTCCAATCATAACATGACAAACTCGAGCCTCGTTATTTATTATTAAAATAATAAATCGTGGAAGTGTAAACCTTTTTAATGCAGCAACAATGGCCAAAAGTCCAGTATATAACGTATATATTTAATTGAATAGATCGGCCCCCATTGTCACCAATACCCGATCCATACCCGATCTTGTATCGGTATCGATGCATCCTAAGTGAGAATAAGTAGTTAAACAACTTAATTTTTCTTAAGAGCTTGAACAATGATGGGAATTTGTTTTCAGATGTAAATGTATTGGCTCCTTTTTTTATTCTCTTCAACGAAATATCCATCAAACATTTTATCGTCTCTTAAAAGACATTTTTTAAACACAGAGGATGACATAAAATTCATAATGATAAATATAAGATTAAAAAAGCACTGATTCCAAGATACTATACATCAACCACATATATTCCATATTTCCAATCAGTCATTTAAATTAAATAAAGAAAAAGAAAAGGACAACAACCCTCCTGTATCTATCTACCTACCCCGTACAGTACGAGTTTACTTCTGTCGGAGTAGAGACTCTAAAAGTGTTTCCAGCTTTGGCTCCTTTTTTTAATCGTCTTGAGCTCAAACTTATATCTACTAATTCTAACATCCGCCCACAAATCTTAAAACTGCACAAGATTAATTTGAATAAAAACATCTATGTCTATAAACGAGTCTACACAGAGATAACTCTTGGTAATATAATAACCATTGGACCAAACTTCCACCAGGCCTGTTCTCATGTAAGGGGACTTTTAGCAGATATGTAGGGAATAACATAAGCTGTGTTCAGTAGAGAAAGCAACTTATTTGTAAATGTTACGTAACAGTTTATAATATCCTGAAATCAGATTTCATTAAAAAACAAAAAGGATTCATTTAAAACTGGCTTCAAATATGAGATATTTATGAAGTGGTGTTCCTCGGATGCCCGGCCCTGCCGTTGTACCAATACTTGACATGATTGTAAAAAAAAAAACAACAACACTTTTTTTCTAGTTCTTCGCAGTGCCCTTTAGTCATTAGTGTTGAAACACTGTCGTGGGGATTCTGTCAGTGTCATATTTGTTATGGTACTTTAAAACTAGTGAAACCTTTCGAGGAGTGTCGTGATGCGTTTGCTGTCCCGCTGCTTTTGCTTTCCCACTGCCACTAAAACAGCCAAAGCTGCATTTAAGTGAATGGGAGAGGCTGTAATGATATGTGAGTGTGTGTGTGTGTGTGTGTGTGTGTGTTGATGATGATTTCACGAGTCTGTGTGTGTCCGTCTGTGTGGTGGTGAAACAAATCAACGTCTAAAAACGTGTTTAATGTTGTGGTAACAGGGCAGTTCGAGTTTTGACTGCAGTACAACCGTTGTACTCCGTAATGAGTTACAGCCATAGATATAGAATATAGGAGTAGAACGGACATTCCCATTCAAATCAACGTAGCAGGATGGTCAGAGCGGCGTATGTGTGCCATTGCAACCGTTATAGCGGGCGGGTGGAGCTACGTCCGCTCACTTCCCGGCGAGCTGCGACCAAACTTTACGATCACTGATGTCTGTCATCATAACAACTAACAAAACAACAATCGCCATCTTCTTCTGTCCTGCTCAGATGACCACAGAAAACAGTTCAATGTCCGTTCTCCTCTTATTCTATTTCTGTGTTTACAGCATTAACACGATGAACAAGCACAGTCCATTTAAAACTGATTGTTTCTAAGTCTAGCTTTAGTTTTTTGCCGGTTTGTAACAAAAGTGTTCATTGAACCGAGTACATTGACATGACGAACATATGCGTGTATATTTGGTAACACTTTGCAGCTGCCTTTTTGCAGAGTACTAACGCGGTGAAATGTGTTTCTAACAAAAGAAAAGTCTTAGAAATTCCATGTTAGTTGAAATAAATTTGGATTTTGACAGGTCTAAAAACAGCATCGTTACATTTAAGATGAAATAAATGGAGATTTCCAATGAACTAAAGTGATTACTTGTCAAAAGGCGAATGTAAAGTGTCGACCTCTTACTTTAAAACCATAACATTTGTATCATATAAATTGTAATATATAAAGAAAGTAGCCGGTTTTGGCTGTATAGTGTATTTCAGCTGCAGCAGTTTTTATTAGCCTTTATAACTTGATGACATGATCCCGCGTTTGTTTTTATTCGGTGTAAACCCACTTTACTGCTTCATGGTGGATGACGATAGTTCATCTGTCAAAGGCTTTACATTCACATAAAACTGTTCATTTTGTCATTTATACCAGGGAAGGTGAACGTAATCCAAATGTGTTTAATTATGAATTAGTGCTAATTATCTAAAAAAGATTAGTAGTAGTTATTTATATTAGGTGTCAAAAGTCCTTCAATGATCTGCAGCTTCATTCACTCCAGCTGCAATGAGCACTTATTAAAAACAATTAGGCAGAAATGGGATAAGAGACCATCGATGTGCGTTTCTCGGAGTTATCCCTGGTTTAACTGACAAAAACATTTCGTTTGTGTGAAGGAAATTTAAAAGCTGCGTGTTTGTGTGTGCGTGTGTGAATGTTCAATCTCTAGTTTATCCAATACTGTTTTCTTCCTCGCGGAGAGTTTAAACAAGTTTCACTGCACTCAACTTCATTTTTTTTTTTTTTTACCAACACTGAGCCACTCTGCTGCCACGTTCATAATAATGTTAACAATGTTCACTTTCTCTCAATCACAACGAAACCACGTCACATCGTCACCGAGCATCGGCCATCTCAGACCCACCGTCGTGAAGCCTTGTTAAACTGTGGCTCCTTGGTGTTAACAGTGTTTTGTGTGGTTGATGTAGAACAACAAACACCACAGCTCAGTTCTCAGAAAAAGAAGAAGAAGAAAAAAATAAAACTGTTGGATCGACTTGACAGCAGTTTCCGTGGGTTAAAGCTGTGTAATAAAGGAACAAGCGTCTGCTTGTGAAATCAAAATAAACCATTTGTGCTGTTTGAACGTTTTCTAGTCGAGTTGTTTTTGGATTGTTTTTGTCTTTGCATGCAAAGGATTCAGATTCAGTCGACTGTTCACTACCTGCTCAGCACCAAAGAGCAAACTTAGCTCTTGCTGGTGAACATAGTGGAGCATTTAGCAGATTATTAGACAGATATTTCCCTCAAGAGTGGGAGGAGACCAAAAACAGAGCTAAAAGAGAGAATATTGGACTTACACTCATCAGGTGGAAATGGCAATGACAGTTATTCTTCGCCAGAATTTAGCCTTTAAAATGTATTAACAAGCTAGTATGACATAGCATGACATGGTACCAATGGTATCATTACGGTTTCTAGTTTTAAATGATGCCAAAACTGAGCCAGCTACAACCTAAAAATCGCAAGTTGTGTTTAGTGTGTTAAAGAAATTAGTTGCGTTAAAACGAAATTGCACTAGCACATTATTATTACGTTAACTTTGACAGCCCTCATAAATAAGCAACTCTTTACTAACAAGTTAAACATCTCAATTTTCCCGCTGCCCCCAAGTGGCATTCTTACAGGTTTAATTAACGTATTAAAGCACCATCTGTCATTTTTTAATTTTTAAAAGATTCATTTGAAAAAATGAAATTTGATTATAGAAGTACTCAGTTGTTTGCTAATATACAAATTGAAATATATTAGTCAAAGTAACTTGAAGTGATCCAGCGAAGTGGTGGCTGTGTAAACATGCATGCGTGGCCAATTTGGTGTTCACTTTGTGCACATCACATGCACACGGCACAAAATAAATATCCTGAGAGTAAATCATCTTTACAGTCATATAAAGTCTTGTTTTTTTGGACAGTGTGAAACGCTCTTGAAGTGGCTATTTTCACATGTGATCAACAGAATCTGAGCTTTGACTCTGATGTCATAGAAACACAAGAAACTAACACAAATAGGATCATTTATTCCCAGTGATAAAAAATAGTCATGACCAATATAGACTACATACATTCTGCATACCTAATAATAAAAGTTTACATATCATTCAACACCGGTGGCTTTCAGTAGAAATACTCCTTTACATTCTTTACCTCAGAGAACGTTTCTGTAAATTAACACCAAGAGACTACACAAGAATAATACTTTTTTTTCAGGAAAATAAAAGCCTTTGGGATATTTGTAATAAAATTAATCATTTAAATGACATAAAAAGGGAAATATAGAGAACACAAAATAAAGGAAAACATCTCTTCTGTAAAACCTGGACGCCACGTCTTGTAATGCACACAGTCTCCCTCTAGGTGGCGACATGCCTTCACTCCTGAGCCTCATATAGACTCTCTGGCACTCTACAACACTGGTCAAAATGCATGAAGGGTAAAAAAACGTTAACTTAATTGAACAGGTGAGACATACAGTTACATTAAAATATTACTGAAATAACAGAATACAAATTTTGTAAAACAAAACAAACACAAATACGTAAGAATAAAATGAAAATGTGACTTTCAGTTCAGACATTATACACAGAAGATAAAATGGGATGAATGGGTCCAACTGGATTATCTTTGGGTATCTAATGCTATTCATTCTGGGGGCAGCGAACACGACCCTTGACCCACCATTCACATTTATTACAACACATCAGGAGTGTCTTCCAGTGTCTGTTTCCTGTGGGACTATGCAGCATCCATGCCATGTTTGCAAAAATAATAGAGGTGGAAAATTTCTGTCCAATGCCTAGCCTTGTAGTCGCACATAATGATTACAAATTAAAGTTGAAGTAGGCGAGATTGGAGCAAATATGATTTAAAAAAAGTTATTTTTATAAAACGCTATGTCGCTATATCCTGACAGCAGTACATGAAACAGGTAACCTGAAATAAATCATGTGTCCTCCGGTGCTCCTAACGGCATCTGCAAGATTTCACAGACCGGAGGAAAACAAGCAGTAAGAGCTGATCTGAGGTCTGCTGTCCAGCTGCCGTCTATGAGAGCCGGCTGTCAATCACTCGCGAACTCCGACCAAACGGTCAAACTAGGCAGCGCTGATCAAATATGAATCAATATTATGTTACGTTAATGCCTATTTCTCTCCTCAGATGTTTCCAGAATGATCTTGTAGTGCACGGTTTAGCTGTTAAATGAGAACGTTTGCGTTCAAGGAACTCCAAGTTCTGGTCACATGACCGGAGCACAGCCAATAGGAACGCTCTCTCAATGAAATGACCTGTGATTGGTCAAAGACTTCCGTCACAGACTAGATGTATAAAGTCTGAAAACAGAGCCATGAGGAGGAGCAGAAGTCTCTCAGAACACTTGAATTACAATATGCTGAAAGGTTATTATGGACATTTTTGCCCAATGATGCCAAATAAACATTCTGCCTACGTCAGCTTTAAGCCGTAACGTCGTCAGATAAAACCACATACAGTCTGTAGCTCCACTTTTAATTAGCTGATTGGATTTTGTAGCCATCTTTCCACCAGTGTGTTGATACTTACTGTAGTTCTTTTCACCAGGTGGGAGATATCAGACAAGTGTTATTATTATTATTACAGTCTGTATGATATAACAGTAACACTGCTTTATTAGTGCTAAACTCACATTTACACATCCAGCTCTAACTGTTGTTTCTTTGCAAGTTAGTGATTAGTTAAACGTTACTCAAACACTGTATATCGCTCAGTTAGACTTATATTAACTATCTTCAGTGTTACTAAGTGATGTGGTTGTTAAGATTTAAAGTAACCACACAAACTAGCATTAGCTTTCTAGAGCTGAAGTTAGCAGCGTTTAGGCAACTTCAGCTAACGTTACACACACTAAGAAGTCTACTCCAGCTTTTACCTAAAATTTGATTTACTTGTGTGAATTCTTCTCTCCGATGAGTTAATCATGAGATCAATGGAGGTGAAATTAACTTCTTCTCTATCTAGCATCACATTCTTTGTACCTCATTCACAAAGAAAAACAACTTCTCTCTCTTCACATTCAGCCTTCAAACACACAGTTATTTCACACACCGACGTTGAAGTGATCCAGTTCTGGAGGTTTTCTGAGCCAGGTTCCCAGCCCTCCAGCCTGCAGAGCGCTGGTAAACTGCTGCATCGCCCTTTGGTAGCGTCCGGCCGACACCTTGGAACCAGAATATGTCGCTGGAGTGGCTTCTGCACCGTTCAACTGAGAACGTAAAACAGAAACATGATTCACTCTCGTACCGTTATAACCAAAATACACAACGAAAAGTGGTGGATATTTTGCAGTGTTATGATAACATCCACCGTTTCTTACAATTTGAAATGTTGATACGAAAGACCGATGACAGTCGAGCGAGGGAAACACTCGGTCGTGTTGAGTTCTCGGCTAAAAATATCATTTGTCAATCATGTGTTGGACTGTTCAGCCTCCACTGAATGACACCTGTCCCATGGAAATGGATGTTTTACACAGCAGACATTTTGACGTGTCAATGCGGGTAAAGCACAGGCGTAACTAATAACATTAACCATTAAGATTCACCTGTAAACCACAGCGGTGATTCAGCAGCAGGGACCTGGAGCTGACACGTCGATAATGTTATTGGTCACACCTGAGTTTGACAAATCAGAGTATCGGCAAGGAGAAAGGTCTATTAAGTCCTTTTGAAGAAGCACACATGGCTAAAGCTTGAAGTCCACCTCTTCTATTGTGTTTACATTGTTTATTACTTCATCTTTTATTACTGTGTAAGTCACGAAACTGAATGTATTGATTCATGTACATAGACAGGAATTTCACTTTTTTTTTTTCACGATGGTCAGCACAAAATCAATTTGTATGTAATACACGTAATTGTGAAAAAACACCGGACATTCGCCCATGAGACCGGCGTTTGTGTCCCGTCTGAAACCAGAAGCCAACATCGATTTGTCACGTAACTTCTGTACTTAAGTTACATCACTTCCAGTGTTATTTTAACCCAAACCACGATCTTTTCCTAAACCTAACTAAGTAGTTTTTGTCACGTAACTTCTAAACCTAACCAAGTCGATCTTTTCCTAAAGCTAACTAAGTAGTTTTTGTCACGTAACTTCCGTACTTAAGTTACGTCACTTCCGGTGTTATTTAAACCCAAACCACGATCTTTTCCTAAACCTAACTAAGTAGTTTGTCGCCTAAACCTAACCAAGTCGATCTTTTCTTAAAGCTAACTAAGTAGTTTTTGTCACATAACTTCCGTACTTAAGTTGCGCCACTTCCAGTGTTATTTAAACCTAAACCACGATCTTTTCCTAAACCTAACTAAGTAGTTTTATTTTGAAAAGACTGGAGCGGAAATTGATACGTGCGTCATTGGTTGCTGGACATTCGTAGGAAAATGCACTAAAAATAAGTTGTTGAAAGTCGTGCTGAGCGTCATGAAAAAAAAAGGAAATTTGTTTCCATGTACATGAATCAAATAGATTAAATTTCATGACTGTTTCACAAACTGCCGTGAGAATGTGTTGTGTATATAATTTATTTAAAATGAAATCATATTTGCATAATCATAGTAGATTCTGGATTTTTTAATGAAGGTGAAAGAGTAGGCGGAATATTCCGATTTTTTAATGAGGTAATTTAACTTTTAATGGAAACAATTTATCAAACACAAATTAAAGTTCCAATGAAAGACTTTATATATACACTATGAGGAAATAGATAATGTCTCTTCAGAAACGCTGATCTACAGTACATCCATGTTTTTCACATTGAGG
>CAKALG010029075.1:8401-20700 GCA_916700815.1 Helicolenus hilgendorfi | reverse complement strand
TGTTGCCCCCGCGACCCGACCCCGGATAAGCGGTTGAAGATGGATGGATGGATGGATGAATTTCCCTTAATTTCCCTTCTCCTCCCTTTCCAAGCGTGTCGGAGAACTACGGTGGCCTTCAGGTAACGTAAAAACACAAAAGTCTCTCTCGAGCCAGAGTTTGGTTTGCCCGTTATGGGTTACTGTAGAAACATGGAGGAGCAACATGGCGTGTAAGAGCCACAATGTGTGAATATAAGTTAAAATTAATAATTTCTAGTTATTGTAGCTGACTTAGATAATGTTTAAAAAGGTAAAGAGACAAATGCATGTATATTGAATTTTGATGATTTACACTCCCTTTAATATAGTGAGAGAGTGAGTGTGCATTAGCGTTAGAAGGCAGAGAGCAGCGTTAGGCACGGGAGCTCATAGTTTTTCTACCGTGTGACACTATGTAATATTCAACTTTTTTCAGTAAACGTTTTAAACTGGATTACATCTCCTGTCATTCGCGTCAGACTGAAGTTACTGTGCCTACAGCTCGTTTGTGACTCCGTGAAGAGGACCCGCTCCTCATGTATATAAAGGGCTCATTCTAACACCGTGTCCTAACTGGATGCGAGCATCGCGTAACATTGGACGCGCTCTGTCATTGAATACGTTAAAATTGCACTTCTGTTACGTCATGTATAAAAACCACATCCATATCCCGCCGTGCATCGTGCATCGTGCCCGGGACAAGATGTGACAACACCACAAGCAGTGACGCAGACCGGTGCAGAGATATGGTAAACAGGGGGTTTAACAACAGATTCTAACATTCTCACTGATTTCTTCATAACCACAATTGAAATATAAATATGAATAATTGTGGATGTTTCACTAACCAACTGTCCCTGCTCAGCCTGCTGTATAGTGTAACATTGGTCCATATTCCACACTACTGAATAAATAATCCAAACAGGTAGAAGTAAGAGGAGCACAGGCTGCCTTTCTTACTCTCGTGTGTTATAATCCACCCAATTTCGATATAATTCTGAAGATGAATGTATTTTTTACAAATAAAACACAAAACCACAAATCTTTGATCAATGTGTTTCATAACTGGACTTTTAACGGTATTAACTTTGTCTGTAGGCTACAGCACAACAAAGTAGGAAATGACAACAATAACCAACTTTACAAATATTGGTCATTTGTAAATACCAATAAATTATTAAGTGAAATAAACAGCTTTTTTTTTTTTTTAAATGTATTTATTTCAATGAAAGTTATACTATGTAATAAACATAAAATCATCCTTCATTAACCCTTGAGATAAATTAATTATTTCCGTGGACTTAAAATCATTGTTTTATTTGACGACCTTGCTGCCCTGGAACACCAAAGCCTGATGCCCCTAAAATGATGACATTCCAGACGTGGTTGTGTGTGTGTGTGTGTGTGTGTGTATATTGAAGCCTGATAGATCTTAAGCAAAGATCTAGGCAGCTCAGAAAACCTGACTGGGTTGTCTTATTTTACAGTTTGTGGGTTGGTAGGCACTTCAGATACCCAAATGTAGGTACACAAGCAGAGTTTTTCATCATATGTCCCCTTTAAGTAGGTGTTAAAGCAAAACGTACTAGGAACAAACATCCTCTGGGCAAGAAAAGCAGCAAAGATAGACTGCAGGACACTCATGAGAACCAAAGCATCTTTGGACTATCATAAAGCAAAGTGGAGTCACAACCAGCCAGTACACTAAGGGACATGTGTCCCAGTGTTATTCACGCTCCAGTCTACTCTTCAGTTTTCAATGGTGCCGTTCTTCATTGTTCATCCAGCTGATGTGACGTCTTCTATGAACTTGGGGCTTCTTTCCATCTCCGGAGTCTCCACTGACAGCAGTCATCGACCTTTGCTTATCTGTGACTGGAAACAAAGAGAGTGTTACTGCTGGCTGCAAAAACACAAGATGTTCCACTCAGTGAAATCAACTCATCCTTTAAATACTGCAAGTTTATTAGTTCTAACTCACACAGGCTCCGCCCTCCACTGGGCTCTATGGGTAATACCCTCCTCCAATCACATGCACGCTTCGCCTACTGAGATTTGCATAAATGTAGCCGCCCAGTCAGGACGTGCCTACCAAATGTGTCGTAGAATTAATTAATTCCTGATGAGTCAGAAATGCAATTGATTCATCAACAGTTCTGGCCATGTCAATAACTGCAGGTTAGGTTTTTTGGAGTGATTCAAAGTTGATGGCCTATTAATATTTTTGATATGGTGTATTGTGATGCCTTGGTAACAATGTCTATTACTGGAACAGTTAATATTGAATTATTGTAAGGTTGAAACGAGTTTAGGAGTGATAATATTGAACCGGGTTATTGTTTTAATATTGTTACACATTGAATGTTGGTTCCAAATATTGAGAATTGAGATTTTGAGTTATTGATATTGGGATGCACCCATTCAGAAAAAATAGTTGGTAATAACTCAGTGGTTCAGACCCAGAGTGTGACAAAAGAAATATTTTGTTGCTAAGTTGATACTGAAGCATCTTTGCGGAATTAATCTGTATACTGAACTCATAGATATTCATTTTGTTTGTTTGTTAATTTTTTAAATACAAGGTACCAGTTCATAGCTTTTTGTCTAGTATGGTCATTTGATATTGCAAATAACTTTTTCTGCCTCCTGTTTGAGTTCGGTATCTTCTGATTATAGTCCAGCATAATTATAGTGATAGGAGCTGTGTGCTACACTAGGATTGCAATATTGTAACCTTCGGTCAATTTATGAACAAAGTATAAGCAAATAATTCAACAGAAGTTTAGTTCAAATGTAACTCTCAAAATTAGAAGGCAACAGGATCCCCCCCCATTATTTTACAGTGTACAAGCAGGTTAAAGTCACACAGATTCAACTCATATTTAACCAGCAGAGGATCAGAGGTTGAAGAAACATTGTGTTTTTCAGAATTAAGGAAGTGGGTTAATATGACACAAGCTTTATGACGTATTGCTCACTTTCTGTCTGTTTGTACTGCTCAAAGCAAAAATCCTTCCTCAGGCACAGACACAGATTCATTGCACTGCAGGAGTTACTGAGTCATGACGTGTTGTAATTATCAACTTTCCCTTGAAGCTGAAGAAAGCGAGATTAAAGCAAATATGATTGAAACAAGTTATTTTTATAAAACAGTCGCTGTATCATGACAGTAGTGCATGAGACAGCATCATGTGCCAATGATGCCAAAAAATATCCTGCCTACTGCCACTTTAATCTACCTTGTCTTCTTCTACTGAACCTCAATTGGTGATTTCCTTTGTTTCCCAGAATGCTTTTCAACAATCCCCATAGAAGTCAGGACCTTGCTATACGTCCAGAGATTCGCAGCACATTATCAATAGTTCTTTAAGAGTTGTTTTTTTTTAGCCCCTTTGCTACAGAGTGAAGAGCAGAGGCCCTCCAGCACTGTGACTCACTGGTAAGATAATGTATCTCACTTCCTGCCAGCACTGTGTAAAGCATTCAGTCTGAACAAACTCACCAGTTTCCACCTTAGCATCTTGATCCACTCGTCCGCCTCCACTCCCGCCTTTGCACAAAGATAAAATGTCCTCTCAGGAAACATCAGGCTGTGGACACAAACAGATAAACAGAGCAATGTTGTGCATTAAAAAGCAGACACAGGACACATGGCTTCATCTCTTGTTTTAGAGTGTCCTTCTTTAAGTTTGTCAAGAAACCGTGCCAGAGTTTTGTTTCATAGTTAGGGTGTGGTTTATTGTCCTACAACAATAGTTCATCCATGTGTACACTGAAACAGGTTTTGCATTCAGCACTCCTCCTGTTCATCCTGGCCATTAAGTAATTGCGTTCAGATGAGCTGCTGTACTCTGATTAAAAAAGGACACACTGTCTCTTTCTCCCTGTAGATAGTTTCAAATCACATAAAACTTCTTTCCATAAAACATGATTTGTCAGGTCACAGTGACCTTTGACCACCAAAACCTAATCAGTTCATCCTGGACGTTCCCTCCAGGCGTTCCTGAGATATCACATTCACGAGAATGGGACGGACAGACCCAGAAACATAATGCCTCTGGCCGTGGCTGTTGCCGGCAAATCAGTGGTTGTATACTCTGAAGCCGCCGCTGTCTTTCAGGTCCTTCCCTCCCCTGTTTTTTTTTCTGTTCACACTTCCCTTTTTCAAACAACACAAATGTCCCATTTTGCTGCCATGAGGAAGTTCAACTCACCGTGCTGTGACTCATTGGGCACAGATTCTGTTTGCTTTTTCTTCGTATCGTTGGTGTCATCTGCATATATTTTTCTTCTGGTATCCATGCCCATCTTTCATATTTATACCTCTTTATTTTATCACATATTTTGTGTGGTTGTTCATATTCAGTTATATAATTCTTTATTTCTGCCAGCCAATATGAACGCTCTCTCAAAGAAATGACCTGTGATTGGTCAAAGTCTCCCATCACGGGCTAGATTTTCTGAAGCCTGAAAACACAGTCATGAGGAGGTGCAGACTTCTAGTTATCTCTCAGAACACTTGAATTACAATATGCTGAAAGGTTATTGTGGAATTTTTGCCCAATGATGCCAACAAATATAGGCCTACTGCCTACTGCCACTCTAATAGTGTGTTCACATGGTGCTCCTTTCTAAATAACAGGTTAATCTGGCCATGCATGCTGGCAGTGTATTCATAACAAAATCAAAATTCTTGTGTTTTGACTGGCGAAAGGTCAGGTTCAGGTCTTAAAGAGGTGTACAAACTCAGGCTGACCGGTGAGCCAAACATTCAGAATTCTGAAGACGTCCCCTGGAAGCTAATAAATGGCACTACATGGCGTGTCGCTGTGGGTGTGTCAATGCTCACAGGCTAGCCAGTAAGTTACTTGTTAGCAAACATTGTTAAGTTTAGTTTTTTGTTCTTCACGCATACTAAAGACTAAATATTAGTCTCTTGTGGGCCCCAGTGCAATACTGAATCACTAGAGAATGGGCTACAACGTGAACATCCATCAGAACTGCCCTTTAAATGCACACTTTTCTTTTATTCTAATTGATCAGATACCATAGTGTGTGGGCCTAAGCCTCTACAACAGCCCCACAGAAAACAATTAAACATGACTTCATGCTAAAGGAGTATACCTCCTATTAAAGGATGAAACAGACACACCTGTCTGATGGTGCATCACTTACCAGAAACAGTTTACTCTGTCCTGAGAGTAGTCAAACTGGACTGCGGAGCAGGCTCTCAGATCCAGGGTTCGAATGGGCTCCCCACACTGCAACAGAGACGCTCTACAGCTTACATGTACCCACTACAAGCCCCACTTGTTTGTCTGGTGTGACTAGAAACAGCTTCAACTTAATGCAATTGCTACAGCCACATATTGTAATCCAACATCCAAACGTAAAGTTATGAAATAGCACATTTAGCTTAGCACTGTCTTGAAGCTGAAGAGAGACTCACCGCTTTGTCTTTGAAGTATTTGAGATCATATCTGTTGAGTGTGAACCACCTCTGTTTCCAGTTCTGCAAACAGGTTTAAAAGTGGATGTATTTTAAGCATCACTGCAGTCAGTGTCCTGTGTTCAGACACCGAAAGAGTCCTGCTGCACTACATTAGATTTTCAACTACAGATTTCCTGATAAAAGCTGACATGGTGAGATGTAACTCCCCAACAGTTCCACTGCTCTTACCTTCACAATTGCTCCTTGTTTCACCAGATAGCCTTCCTTTGTGCCCAGCTGTAAAGACATGCTTTGTGTTAGTAGGAACATGATGAAGTATTGACTTTCAAGGATAATTCTGGTTTGCTGTAACTTGGATCTCGGCCAAAATCAGCTTAACTCAATTTACTAGTTCTTTTTGGAGCTTTCAACCACATCTCACAGTTCTTCATCAGTGAACAAAGTTGATGGCTCATTTGTCACGGGATTGGTTCAGTCAGTTCAGTTCAGTCAACACAAGTATAGAACTCCCATCACATGATAACAGGTGGTTGGAGATGGTAACCTCTGTGTCTGTTCAAAGATGGCCTCTGGTGTCAGATGTGAATGTCCTCCTTCAACTTTCTCTGGCTATCCACTGACTTCCAGTGAGGGGTTCTGGACTGGTGCTCAATCACTCTCTGGTCCAGGGTACTTGCTGTTTCACAGTACTATTCCCCACGGCTGTCACATGTGATGGCATGATGAAGCCATAGACCACTCCAATTGGGGTTTGGGGTCCTGTATTTAGGTTGTACCAGCAGAGACCTCGAGATGTTGAGTAGTTTGTGGTAAGTGCTGATTCTTTGTGACTTAGATGTTCTGACAGCCATTCCCACTGGAATGCTTCTGAGTTACTGTGAAGACGGTCACACATAAGCGAAATTCGCCTCTGGTTCATTCCCATTTAACGCTCCTGTCAGCCTTCACATGAACACAACTCGTGTAGTAAGATGAGTTCAAAACTTAGGTCATGTGATGACAACTGAGCCAACAACTCCATTCGTTGGTGAAGACTGATATGTGGTTGAATGCTCAGCTCCAGCTTGGGGTGCCCCAATAGCCAAACGGTTAAATAGCCTGACGAAGACCTGCTGTGGTCCAAACATGTTGGCTTTTTTGATGATTAAGCCACTACAATAGAGGCTTTGTAATACATTTCATTCCTCATTGCCACTTGTTTTAGTATTTTGAGTGTCCATTGTAAGCTGTGATTGGACAATATCTGAGTAGAATGTTTTCAGAACAGTTGATAATGGCCAAAACTATAAATATAATATCCACGTTGTAATAATCCAGAAATTATCTTTCAAGGCTGACTTGAAGAAAGGTGTCTTTGACCTCTCCTGGAGGTTACTTTGGTCACATCACATCATAGAGGTATTTTGATATAAAATTGACTTCGATATCAGCTGCTCATTGGTGTGAGTGTGCAGTAGGTGTCATACCGATGGGGCATTGGGCACCAGATCATTTTCCGTGCGGCCTGTCTGTATGGCTGTGTGAACTCGTACAGACTCGTAGATGGATGGCTCCTCCACGCGCCACGGATACGGACACTTCAGCACGATGAGGGTTCCTGGTTCAGAGGCAGAGGCAGAGGGAGGGTTACAGGCCTGACTACCTCACACATTAAAACACAGAAGAAGAAATACAACATCCATCAACACGACGGACATGTGTGGGGATGTTATAACAATGTGTGTTGCAATGTTTCATGTGTCGTGTGCACCATGCAACACTGGAAAATCAACAGCTTCCAAATGATGTAGTGGGTTTTAAGCAATCCTCTAATACCTATTACACAAACTATTACATAGACATAAAATATCTATTTTCTATTTGAAAGTGCGTGTGATTGAAGGACAATATCCACCCATAGAGTACAGTAGAGGGCTCCACTTGTGCTTATAGAACAAGGGTTACAATATCGTAACCTTCGATTTGAACCTGAGTCCATCAGTAACTCGACTAAATACCCATATACATTGGTTTTCAGCTGAAAAAAGTGGTTTGGGGATACACTTTAACCAAATGATCACAAACCAGTTGACACACAGGCCCCCAGGGGAGTGACTGGATTCCCCCAACCTAATGTGTTTAAGGATTTGTTGAGTACAGTACACAGCCAGGCTGGAAGCTTGGCCTGGGAGGATAGGTTCAATGTTAAGCACTTCATAACTCAACTTCTGACAATTTCAAACTACTGCTTGTTTCTAAATTGTTGCTGAAGATTTCTTTAACAACTCAAAACTACTGTAGTAGGATCCCCAGAGACACACCTTTTTCACACCCAAGCATTTGTAACACAATCTTGTTGCACCAAGTCACCTCTCACGCTATGGTTGAACCAGAACAATAGCTTACAGAGCAATGTGTTGGTTGAGCTGGTAACATGCAGTAAGCTTGTTCGTTAGGAGATCTAAAGTTCTGCATACCTGTATCACTGCCCAGGAGAGGTTGGTTAGCGAAGTGGTTGACAAAGTCTTGAAGGGTTGCAAACTCATTAAACCCAAACTCATAGCCGTTGTCTTTGCGTGTCACGTGAAAATGCTTGACAGAATCCTTTGCCCTATGTGTCAAATGACAAACAAACAACATTTAATGTTGCATTTTCAAAGTTATTAACATGCAAAAATACAGCAATCTCAGTTTTATATAAGTATTTGTTAGATAGTTTCCCCTCTTGGTAATGGCTGAGGCTTGTGACATGCTTGCTTTAAACAGCATATATGGGCTAAATGTAGCCAAACAGCCCGGTCTCCTCAAAATTACGTTCATGTACAATGAAACAGTTTGAAAGGAAAACCTATTTTGTCGTTGATTACATTTGATTTTGACGTATCACAAATACATGTGTAATGATAGTAGATAGATAGATGTCTTTGTTTTGTTTTGTTTCAATTTACAACATTAACCACATGTTTAAACTGTTTAAAACTGTTTAAAACTGCAGCTGTAATCCGGGAGAAAATATGTTTCCCTTGAAACGTAATTGAGAATACAGTTTAGTTGTATGGGAACGTAATTTTGTAGGAGATGTTGGCATGTGTTGTAAAGTGCTTTGAGTGGTAGGTAGACTAGAAAAGGGCTATCATATATATAAATGCAGCCCTAGATTAAGGTAATTCAAATTTAAAGTAGGTTCCACGCTGTGTTTTAACACCAGTAGGGGTGTAATGATACGTTTTTACAATGATACGATACGATTTCTCAAGATACAAGGCAGTGTAATATTTAACCAAAAATATAATAAACCAATTTCTATTCAAGTTAAATGAACAGTGGTTTAACCTGCTGCTTCTGCCCTCATTTTCAATATAAACAGTAGAGCAATAATAAAGTGATCAACAGCTGATAGTGACCAAACTGCTTGGGAATCATTCCTCTACAAATGCTGTTTAAATAATCTGCTTATAGTAATCTAGTAGTCCACCTGCCGTGTTCATTTGGGGTCTTTTCATACATGAAAACATACGGGAAAATATTTTAAAACTATGTTTTTTTAACTATTTCTGTTTTGTACTTACTTTACTTTACTCCCGTGATAATTTGCCTCGCGGACCGAATGAATGAATGACTGGATGAAAAAACGACAGCGCACGGGGAAAGCGCCGGTGGGTGAAGCCGCCCTCTCTAAACACCAGCCTCCTATCATCACTTAGCAATTAAACTGACTAAAACCACGGTGTAGACTTCTTTCATTTAGAATAATGGTGTTAAGCAGACTGACCTGACAGACAGGGCGAAGCAGCCTGGTCCCTCATTACTGTTTCTCAGGAGATAACTTCCATCAGTCCCATTGGACAAGAGAAGGGCCTCTGCAGCATGGCGGGACAGGTCATA
Source organism: Helicolenus hilgendorfi (assembly GCA_916700815.1). NCBI lineage: Eukaryota > Metazoa > Chordata > Actinopteri > Perciformes > Sebastidae > Helicolenus > Helicolenus hilgendorfi. Next base: position 11,363 of record CAKALG010029075.1, on the reverse strand, counting down.
GTGGTACCACCTTCAACAAATGAAACAAGAAATAACCTGTAACTCAATATTGTGGTGAACTGAGAGGCAATCTTGATCTAGACCTTCTAGCTACAGTGCCACATGATGCAGTTACACCAGCGTGATTCGACAGTTTGAAACCCACACGGTGTGTCTGAAAAGGCCCAGTCATGTGGTTCCTCTGGGCTTTCCACTCTATTCTTCATTTTCTGAGAGAGCTCCAGGGTGCTCCAAAGCTTTCACTGCTCTGTGTTGAATCCACACTGGTCCACACCGATCACTTAAACACTGAGATGAGAAACAGGAACTACCACATTCACTTGCAGTAGGGTGAGCTGCAAGCATTCATATCCTGAACTGAACTGAACATCATAAACTGAAACTCTAATGGAAAGTGTTTTTTTTTCAAAAGTTGTCTTTGACTTTTTTTAAACAGCCTTAAAAAGCAGCACCAACTTGACAGTTTCACATGTGAGGGAAGGGGTAAAAAGTCAACAGTAGATGCCACATATAAATGGTGTACGTCAACTGAAAGCTGGGAACCTGAAGATTAATTTGAGATTGTATGTCAAGTACGAAATAGAGATTAATTAAAACATTTATTAAAATACATTGTGAAAGTGTGTAAGGGCTTAGAACATTATGATAGAAGTATATGATGGCCATTCCCATGCTCTATTATGTCTCATAAATTGTTGCAGCAATTTTGGGGTTGATACCATTTGGTGCAGAATTTAACCATTTTTTACCACTCAAGAATTGATAAGAAAAAATATAAAATACCACATTAAGACACCAAGACCTTGAGGAGCAGCATGCTATGATTTCGCATCAAAAACTTTTGACATTTGGAGATTTCTGGTCTTGTATTTCTCTGTGATTTCCAGCACTTGTGTTGTGTAAAATGCTCAGAAACCCCCTTATCGTCAATCTAGCTAAGAAAGCCATCCATCCTCTGAATGCTCTGGGTCTGTAGTTTGTGGCTGTAAAGTTTCATGAGGCTGTGATTATCCTAGAGGTCACCACAGGTCATTTTATACAGTCATTTTATACAAAACTATCCAAATGCATAAAACAAAACAATCAGCATCTCGAGAAAAGCATTCTCAGCATTCTTGACAAAATAATCTTAACACAAGGTCCACTTACTATTTATTACTTCACAGTCTTCATCAGCGGATTGACTCTTCCACTGATGAAGACCATGAGATGAGGTTGAAAGCTCTGGAAAAAAAAGCTTTTAATTACGGTTTGCTCAGAAATGTGAATTTGGACAAAAGAATTATGTTCAAAGGGATATCATCATACTACAATACCTCCACCACTACAATTAATAAGCGATAATACTGCAGCCCTAGCAGAAACGTGACTTTCCAGAGGTTTTTGTGGGGAAATGGGGGATGATTTTTGCAGTTAAACAAGCCTCGGACTGTAAGACAGATGCAAAGGAAACCAGTAAAGGGATGTGAAAGTTCATTTGCATTAAAAGTAGCTGAGAGTGCATAAAACAAGTCTGTAAACACAGCATAGAAGATTATGGACAGCGGAGTGATTGTGTGTTCAGGTATGAACACGTGTGAACTTATTCATGCTTAACGTGCACCCAGCAAATCACTTTTTAGATCTAATTTAAGCTCTAAGTATCATCTTTCAGGACTTCCAAATCAAATCAATACAACTTCCGTGCATTTGCCCTTTGACAGCTTAGTGTTCAGTGTTACAGAGGTGTTGTAGCAACTCATAACGTAACAAGTACATTCTTCATTGTTGTGAAAGAATCCTCGACAGGGTGATGCTGCAACCGACACGACGCGGAGCGGAGGGGTCTCTCATCACCCTGAAGGGGATTCTTTCACAACAATGACCTGCCAGCTGTACATTATTACACGGCTACTTACTGAAGAAATCAATATTTTGACACAAAAAATGTTATTGTGTCGAAATTGATTTTTTTTATTACGAGAAAAAAGTAGTAACATTACGAGAATAAAGTCATAACTTTACGAGAAAAAAGAAAATAACACGCAAAATTACTACTTTATAATATTCTGACTTTATTCTCGTAATATTACAACTTTATTCTCGAAATCTCAGATTTATTTTTTTTCCTCAATGTGTCCCTAATACTCCGTCGTACCATAGACCTACAACAATGATAAATAAAAATGAAAATGTAAACAAAAAACAGTTATTCATTTCCACTATTTTTTTTTATTTTTTTAAATCCACTGGAGAGGGGCTAAAGAGCCACATGTGGATCCGGAGCCACAGGTTGCTGACCCCTGAAATAGAGGGTTCCTCTGCTTTAAGAAGTCAAGGAGAGTACTCTTTCTTAAAATTATTACATTATGCGCTGAATTTATTAATTACTCAACTTTTTTTTGCTTAGTTTTATAATGTAATAATGCTCTCATAATGTAATAACTTATTACATCACGCAAACAACTGTTAATATGTTATGTGCTCAAGGTTTTATTACATTACATCATGAGCTTTTATTACTTTTAAATTATTACAGTTTGCTCAGTTATTACATTATGAGCAGATATTACATCATGAGTTGCTGCAAGTGTTCATTCAGCTATATCTCTATCTCTGAGGTGTAGTTAGTGGTGGTGTTATATTGGACTGTCATATACTGAGAGGCGTTTCTAATGTTTTGTCCACCCCCATCTAGGCTACATGCATGAGGGGGCAGAATATTAGGCACATCTCAACACCAATTGAACATTATAAGTTTAATAGAATTCATAGCTCAGCTATTGTTTTGCATATTATTACATTGGATTTGAAAGATGTTTCTCACTGAGTGTTCATAACATCCTATTTCCTGGTATTTTTTAAATTCAATTCAATTCAATTTGCTTTATTGGCATGACTGTCAGGTGAACAATATTGCCAAAGCGTCAATTCAATAATAAATAAAAAATAAAAAGAGAACAAAATAAAAACAAAAACATAT
>CAKALG010029072.1:0-15481 GCA_916700815.1 Helicolenus hilgendorfi | reverse complement strand
GACCAGGAGCCGCTGGCCGAGGGCCAAACCTGTGCTTAACCCGGGTCATTATCTGGCTGCGCGTGTGTGTTTGATTCTCGTTCAATCCAAAACTCCGACTTTTTCTTGCCGTTTCGTTTTTCCCAATCCTGACAAGCCTCTGCTGTCGGTTTTTTCACCTCTATTACTGCAAGCTCTCGTTTTTCTAACCTCTGTCTGCCTTTGTCTCTTCCCCATCTCTTCTTTACTCCCTCACACACACACACACACACACACACACACAATATCTTTCTTTTTCACCATTTGTTTTCCTAAATCTTTCCTCTCACTGCTCGCATTCTCATTTTCTGCCGCCAATCAATGCAAATAGAGAACGACCATAATGAAGGACAAGACAGATGGGTGCAGTATTGTCAGCTGTGCCTCCCTGGTTTAAAACATTAGTCTGCCTGCTATGATTGATGGATAGCTGTATTCAGGTAATACCCCACTCTTGCCATATTCCACACAAGCAGCTATCCGTAATGGTGAGATATCTAGACTGCCTCACTGGCATAATCCGACTGCGTGTTTCTGTCTGAATGAATAACATAAATTGTATTGTAAATATTGCTCCCTCTATATCAAAACTGATGTCCCTCCCCTCCTCTACTGATTCGCACTGACACCAAGATCCATTCGCCAACAGGTCAAAAGTTACGACAAGTCGACAAGTTTTGATTGCAGGAGTGCACATGACAGCAACACAGAGTGATCAGTCCGACTTGTGATCTATCCTTCCCTTCTTTGGCTGCCAACATCTTTGCTCATCGTCTCTGATCAATTCTGTGACTTATGGGTTTAACTAAAAGCCCATCCACAATCTAATCCTCTTCTTAATTATGTTTCAACTGCTCTGCTCTTATTTGATTAGATCCAATCACAGTGCAATTAACCCAATCAGAGACTGGGATATCATCTTTACATGCAGATTCATTATGACGAAAATCTGCTTTGTGTCATTGGGCTGATTGGAAAGCATCGGAGACATTACGTAGGACAGGAAATGTGCATGTATGAGATTTAAAGGATCATTTCGGTTTATTACAATTTGGGTCTTATTTTTGGCCATAATTCTGTAACGCTTGTGATATCATTTTGACAAAGAGATCTGGGAAGACCAACACATCCTCATACGACTGTTCGTGTGATATCTCATGAAAAGTTAGTCCTCATTTTATGTGCGTTTTCTTATGAATGTCCCGCAGCACATGTCAATTTCCGCATTATAAAGTTCCGTCTTCACGGGAAACAACTTGGTTAGGTTTAGGCAACAAAACTACTTAGTTAAGTTTAGGAAAAGATTGTAGTCGGGGTTAAAACAACATCGCAAGTGGCGCAACTGAGATGTGGAAGTTACGTGACAAAAACTAGCTGGTTAGGTTTAGGAACAGATCATGGTTTGGGTTAAAATAACTCTGGAAGTGGCGTAACTTGAGTACAGAAGTTACGTGACAAAAACTACCTGGTTAGGTTTAGGAACAGATTGGAATTTGGGGTAAAAAAAACACTGAAAGTGGCGTAACTTAAGTACTGAAGTTACTTGGCAATTAAATCAACGTTGACTTCTGGTTTCACACGAGACACGAACACCGGTCTCCTGGGCAAAAGTTTAGCGTTTTTTGACTCGCCCATCCACCTTGACTTCCTCCCTATACACGGCATTTGTAGCTCTTTATACTTCCTAGTTCACAATTACGTGGATTACATAGGAATTGATTTTGTGGGATATATATGAATTACAGTGCATTACCTTTCGTAGGTATAGCTACAAACAGTGTATGAGAACAGCCTGGGGAAGACAGCTACATCACTACAGTCTGATGGGGTTGACAGGTTGTCAACAGTGGCATAGATAGATGTTTTCCATTTTACCATTCTCCCTTGCTTCTTTTCCAAATAACTTGGCTTACCATAAACCTGCATGATAGTGTAACTGTGTTTCTTGCCCCACAGGCCTTCTTTTTAGCACAGCTATGGATCTCAGCAATTAACTTGGTGACTAAAAATGTTTTTGTTACCAATATAAATGATGGCCAAAACTGCAAAATTGAGACCCAAGTTGCAATAAACTGGAATTTCCCTTTTAAGTCAAGCAGTCTAGTACTCCTTGTATGGTCGGGTGTGGATAACACCACCTTCCCGGGCACCACCCAGCAGTTTAAAATAAATGCTAAGTATTTTTGCTAATGCTATTTTTATACGCACATCTGGCCCGTGTGAAGCAGACTGCATAATCCCACTGCTTGCCCTTGGTGCAGAGCGAGAAAATGGAGCACCATGAAATGCTAATCAAATTTAGGGAAAACCAATTCTGGATTCTGAAAGCCTTATCCCACACCATCCCCTTGACTCGGTATGTGTGAGGTGTTATCAGTCCCTCGGGGGAAGCAAGGGAACCTTGGCCTGTGCAGTGTTAAGGAAGGGAAAAACGGAAGTCTTCTGGGGGGAAGGACACCCACACACACAATGGACGCCAGCAGAAAGTAAAACAGGTCAGGACTCCAGTGGTCTGATAAGGCAGAGGACTCATGAATTAAAGAGTGGTGGAGGAAATATGACATTTTTCTTTTCCATTCTGTCTATCGGGACTACTCGCTTGCCAGTGAAATTACCTGGAGAGAAGCCCGTCCGATAATGGACTGCCAGAGACGAGATTCACTCTAGTAATTTCTCTCTGCTCGTAAGGGCAGATTGGCATTGAAAATTCAAAACACTTTTACTCCCTTTTGGGAAATATGAGAGACAAGGGAGTTCCATTATCATAATAGATCATTTGTATCTGCTTAAATACCTATTTTTCCTATTGTGTAATGGAAGCCAGTCTTCCGCAAATCATTCCCTATTGGATGAATATTGGATTTTACAAGGCTCATTGCGCTTAATTAAAGCAGCCAGTGGGAGCCTTCATCATTCCCAATAGGTACATATGTTCACTTATATTAAGGTTTCACAGTAACATATTACATCACTCTTCATTCTGAGCAGCAGTGCTTTCCAACTCCGCGGCTCCAACCAGCTTACTCATGCCGATAAAAGGCCAAAAGAACCCTGTTCTGTTGTTTTTTGGGGGGTAAATGAGGACCTTTGTTCTTTTTTTTTTGCTCCTTCTGCAGAGAAGTGGATGATTAATATGGAAGTGGTAATGGCAGAGGAGGGCAAGGATGCAATGGGTCTTCTCTCTCTAATGATTGGTTTAAGTGAGTGCTGTAATGGGCTGTGGTGCCGGGGCCGGTGATTTACGGGACTCCCTCCTGTCATCGTGCCACTGAAGCAGAGGGTGAAACGGAGAGTTCAGCCATTCTTTTGCAAAAATAATCTGAAAAAAAAAAAACATTCACACAAGATATACGTGTATTAGGGCTGTCAGATTTAATGCTATAATAATGTGTGTTAAAGCAAATTAGTTTTAACAGCATTCATTTCTTACGCATTAACGCAACTTGCGATTTTGAGGTTGTAGTGGGCTCAGTTTTAAAGGTAGAGTGAAGATACTGGTATCCTATGAAACTAGAAGACCCAAGGAATCCATTGGTACCAATCATACTAGCGGAATGAGGCTAAATAATGCATGGCAAGATATGTGAATGAAAATGGGTTCTATGGGTACCCATGAGTCTCCCCTTTACAGACATGCCCACTTTATGATAATCACATGCAGTTTTGGTCAAGTCATAGTAAAGTCAGCACACTGACAGCTGTTGTTGCCTGTTGGGCTGCAGTTTGCCATGTTATGATTTGAGCATATTCGTATATGCTAAATGCAGTACCTGTGAGTATTTCTGGAAAATATTTGTCATTGTTTTGTGTTGTTAATGGATTTACAATATATATGCATACATTTGCATAAATATACATATTAGGTACATTTCGAACAGATACAAATGTTTGATTAATTTGCAATTTAATCACGATTAATTATGTGACAATCATGCGATTAATCATGATTAAATATTTGAACCGATTGACAGCCCTAGTATGTATATATTTTAAATCCTGTAGAACCAAGTGTGGTGCTGCATATTAATCACAAAGAGAAAGGGAGAGGGGTGGCCTTGTTCCAAGTTAACCTTTAACAGAGAGTGTGGGTGATGCCATTGAGGTGCGTGATGGCAAAATGATGAATGGTGCTCACACAGCGAAAAGCCAGATGCAGTTTCTTACAGCAAGCCCCAAAGTTTAAACTTTAAGACGATCCTCGGTACCTCGAAACGGAACCCCTAAGTCCAGATTTATCTGATGCCTCTGGAGCAATATACACAAAGCAGTTATTTCTCACTTTGAAAAAGGTTATAATGTCCTCCATGGGGTCTTTTTGGTGGGCAAACAAAGTGAAGGGTAGCCCGAGGGGAGGAAAGGTGGGTAAATAGCTTCTCTAATGGAGTCCTAATCTGTGGAGGCAATCTGCAGAGAGCTGCCCCCGGCTGTGCCAGTCGGGATGATGAGACAGAGGTGACAGCGTGGCGGTTATTATTAGTGGTATCATTGATCAGACAGCCGCAGCCGCAGAGTTGGAGAAGGATGATGGATTCGGTTGCTCCAGCCCAGCTAAGACATGAAGGCTGTCAGGAGCGAGTCAGGGCGGGGCTCAATGAGGAAAAAAACAGAGAGGATGAGGAGTTGGGGGTGTTGTTCTGTACTTTCATGTAAATCGGGTGGGGTCTTGGCCATAGTTCAGAGATGGGTTGGCTGTGTTTGACGGAAGTCATCCATCTCAGGCACTGACGTGTTCCAGATGAGAGTTTGTGTTTTAAGTTGGAGTACACACACTATGAGGATTCAGAGAAAAGCAAGAATGATCAGTATCTTTCCGTTTCTCTCTCTTTCGGTTTGCCTGTTTTGATAAATTTTTTTCCAAATGACCTATCTTTCCCCTCTGTTCTTTGCTTGTAATGAACTGAACTGACTGAACTTGCTTAGTTTAATTCTGGTATCCTCAGTGCAGCTAAACCTTACTGCCTCCAAGAACAATTTAATTGGGCCCATGTTGGGATGATTGTCTATCATTTAGGGGTTTTATAATTTCATGTCAATAGTTCTCACCCACTCATGATTACGTAGGGCTTCCGGAATGGCAAGAAAGAGAACAAATAACAAAAACCAGAGTCTACACACTACTCTGCCTTGAGATAGAGCTAACATGCTCACAATGACAACGACAACACGCTGACGTTTAGCAGGTTAAATGTTTCCCTTCTTATTTTAGCATAGTCATATACCAAAATACTGGACAAATTAAAATTTTGACCTGATGATGGCGCTGTGAAAAACGGAAAAGTTAAGGGCTCACCAACGTTACTATAATTCATCCACATCAGTGGGCAACCCCTGGTTCTGAAAAGTGAAGCCAATGTGGAAGTGCTTTAAACTTGCATTCTTTCTAATGGCCAGCAGGGGGCAACACCTCTGGTTGCAAAAAGAAGTCTGATTGTATAGAATTCTATGAGAAAATTAGCCTACTTCTTACTTGATTTATTACCTCAGTTTTATGGTAGTTTATGGTCTCAATCGCTAGTTTCAAGTCTTCTTCAATACAGCATGATGTTCATTTAGTAAATTATGGTCCCATTTAGATTCAAATAGACGATAAAGCGGGGTATGTTTTAGGGCATGGCTATCAAGTGATTGACAGGTTGCTACCACAGCGTTGTCCAGTCTATGTTTTCATCTTAGAACTTTGACCCCTTCACAGTGTGTTTTCAGTTCATTAAAGTTAAAGGCAACATTTAAGTCACCTAAAAAAATGTCTTGATCAGCGTTCAGTTGTACTTAGATCCACCCTCCCGTGCCACCTCTGGTTGCAAAGAACCAAGATGGCGACGGCCAAAATGCTGAACTCAAGGCTTCAAAACGGCAATACAAAAACCAATAGGTGACATCACCAAAGCCATTTGGATTTATCATAATGGGAATCATGGGAATCAATTTATTTTGTAGATGTTGAGGTTTATGTTCTGTGGGAACCATGATATTAAATTTCATAGCAATCCAATTTGCGGTTTCCGTACCATCTCCGTAACTGTTGTACAGCATATTCAAACCTTCAGAATGCCTTTATTTTTGATAGATTATTTGCTCGCATGTTTTATGTGTGTCTGTTTTTTTTGTGTTTCTCTTTGAAAACACAAGCTTCCCCCACTGAGACTAAGGACACCGGCACTGAAAGTAGAGCAGGGATAACAAGATGTATTAAAAGACAAGTATTTATCCTTAAATGCCTGCGTTTCATGGTCAACTTCAGTGATGAGTAATTTGTTCTAAAGTAACTTAACTCAACTGAAAGGTCTTTTCTTTTGAATACACACTATTTAATTTTGTATTATAGTGAAGGACTTTACACATTGTTCCACAGCAGTGTGATATATTTTTATCTTATGAATTCCATTTAACACAATTTTCTGCTACCAGCTTTGCCACTTATGAATAATGTAGTTGCAAAAGTCCATCATATCCACTCAGTGAACTGAAAACAGGATTTCAGTGCCACAGATTCAGACCGCATTGCCATGTTGTCAAATCAAATTGAATAAACTTAGAGCTTCATGGAGCCTCGTTATCTCTGAGATTTTCATCTCAAGTTGTTCTGTTCTTGAAATTTGGAAGACTATTTTTTTTTTACGTTTGATATTTCTACAGAATAATACTACTTTCTACCTAGAAAACATCTAAAGTCAGTGCTGGGGCAATGAGTGGCTGTTTAATTTTTCTTGACAGGAGGATTCCACCAGAATGATTACAACTGCCAGAATGTCATTTATGTGTGAAACACAGTTAATAAAATTACCAAAATTAGCTAATTGCTTTGCTCTTAATGAGGCAGCACTTGCTCATGATAGAGTTTTGTCTCGGTCTGCCTGTTTGTTAGTCTGTTTGGTCTCTCTCTCAGCCATACACATTTATGATTGACTTTTAGTCAAACTCCAAAGTTCCAAATAAAACTACATTAATGACGTCAGTATCCAAGTAGGAAAAAGACTTTGTATATCCCAATTTTAAATGACATAAACATTTGTATGTAAGAGGAATTTCAGATCCTGAAAATAAACACTTAAAGGGATGTATCATGCTGATTTTCAGGTTCATACTTGTATTTTGGGTTTCTACTAGAACATGTTTGCATGCTTTAATGTTCAAAAAAAACATTATTATTTTTCTCATACTGTCTGTCTGAATATACTTGTATTCACCCTCTATTTGAAACGCTCTGTTTTAGCGCCTGTCTCTTTAAGACTCCCAAAAAAGCCCAGTCTGCTCTGATTGGCATGTGAGAAAAATATAGCACACTTTTGCGAAGGTATAGTTCTGAAGCTGTGGGCGATATATTCTAACGAGCAAGTGACATGCTTTTTCTCTATATTTTGAATTTAATGAAGCCATAAAAACATGGAGTATTGGGTTTGAATATTTATTTAATATGAACATCATATAGCTTCCATGAAGTCACTTCTTTTTATTGCTCAACTTTATAGCTGACAGCTGTTGTTGCCTGTTGGGCTTGAGTTTGCCATGCTATATTTGCCATGCAAATATTGAGGATATTTTTTAAACTAAATGCAGTACTTGTGAGGGTTTCTGGACAATATCTGTTGTTCTTTTGTGTTGTTAATTGTTTTCCAATAATACATATATGCATACATTTGCATAAAGCAAGCATATTTGCCCACTCCCATGTTGATAAGAGTATTAAATACTCAACAAATCTCCCTTTAAAGTACATTTTGAACGGATAAAAAATGTGTGATTAATTTGCGATAAATCACGATCAACTATGGACAATCATGCGATAAGTTGCGATTAAATATTTGAATCAATTGACAGCCCTAAAATAAATAGATAAATTAATCAATGAATAGTAAAACAAATTGTTAAAACTCAATCCATTGCTCTGAAAAGATATTCCGCCGGTCTCATTTTCATAGCAAAATAGTTTTATTGGACTTCATCTTTATTTCATAGTAGCAATTTTTCCACGCAATAGAAGTAACTCCCAAAGGGAAAAAACTCCTGCCCGTCTGGCTCAGAGCTCCACCAGCTAGAGGCCAGAGTTGCTCCGGAGCTGAGACTGGGCCTACGCACATCAGAGTTGGCCCCATCCATTCTGCTGACTCAAGACCAAACACATCTGGGCCACTTTGATGCCGTCACTGTGGAATTTATTTCGTTGCCATGCATGGAAGAGAAATAAAGAAGTAAAGAGAAATCGGCGGCATGGATGGGGTTAGATCACTGTTTTCTCTTTCTCTGCTGACCCCTTCAATAATTCTGACTGCACCCATCAATCAAAACAGCTGAATCTGTTTGCCCAAATAGAGGTAGTAGAGATGGGACTCAAAATCATTTCTGACATTATAAACTATTTTTCCCAGCCTCTAATCTCTTTCTTTGCTATTTTTAATGGTAAGCACCACAGTTTTAAATAACCTGATTGTTTGGCCATTTGTGTTTCCTGAACCTGTCTGGTTTTGATCTAGCTACGTGGCCGCATTCCCCAGATCAGTTTGTTAGCAAAATGTCACCTAACTCAAAGCAACGATGTACGCAGAATAAAAAGAAAAAGGAAGAATTTTCCTTTAACTTGCCAGGTGGCTTTGACGCCTCCGTGCTCCTAATTATCCCTCTGTACCTCTAACTGTCACCTGCCTGATCTCCTGAAGCTGCTCCTTGTCATTTAAGCTTCACATCCTCTTTTCTAAGACAGTTGGAATTGTTTTCTCCTCTATGTAGAGCTTTTTACGTGACAGTTTTCTGATAACAAGAGGTAGTGAAGTAAAGACTCTCTTCATTATACTATACTTAGCTTAGTTTGGGTAAGGCTTATAGGCTGTGATCCAATTTCTAGGTCCAATTTACATCCAGTGTTCACCCAGTTTGTTCGGTAACCTTTTGTACAAGGTTCTGCATACGATATGATTAAATCATCTACGCCCTGCCCGGTGGAAGGTGCGACCCTCGCCGTAGCCTTAAACCCACATGATGAACTACTGATTGCTGGAGGGGAAATTGTTCAGTCTGTCACGTTGCCCATCTGGAGATGCATGCCCTTCTGTACTGAACTCTGCTATTGTGATGCACATTTGAATATTTTTAAAATATGCTCTGCCTTTTACGCATTTTACAGAAAGTCCAAACCTCCCACAAGAAGTTATGCGATACTCAGCCGAAGGCATTGGCAAGTTTCACAAGTGCACGGCGTTTTTCCTCCACTTTGGCTGGTGGAATTTGATGCCAAACTATGTGCTTTATGTGTCAATATAAAATCCTAGAGAAATAATCCTATTTCATTTTTGCACTTTTCAATGAACCTAATTCTATAAATGGGTGCCTCTGCATCACAACACGTCATCTCATATCATCATCGAGTGGGCAAAGTGCTTCCTGCTCTTCACCGTGAACTAAACTAAACTGAATGAACCACTTTTTTTATGATAACCTCATAGGCTTCTGTAAAATTCTCAATTTATTTTCTTTTCTGCTTTACCTAACTGGCACAGGACTCCATTAGATTGGAGGGGTGATGATGCACCTTAAAGACATTTTTCACTTTTTCTCCACTTGACTAGGCATCATGCATTTGGTGACCTTCCATTGGTGGGATATTTGGAGGAAAGGCATCCTTTTGCTCAGAAAGTGTTGAGTCAAAATTGACTTCCAATTTCAATGGGTGTAATTTTGCTTCAACAGAAGAGGTATGAAAAGTCAACTTTCCAAACAGTATTTAGTCATCAGTTGGATTCATTTTTATCTTTGAATTATGCTGGAGCAGTTCCAAATGTTGTTTCTAAGCATTTCTTTATCTACTGATTTGTCTTGGTATCCTTGAGACACTCTAGACAAGAATATTCGTGGTGCTATTTTGCCTTGTACCAGGTGACAGATCACTGCAATTCAGAAAAATCCTTATGAAAAACATAATGTTGCTCTCACAGTGTCCTAGAACTGAAGTAAGCAAACATAAACATGTCCACAGTTTAGAACAATAATGAGACTTTATATTCAAAAGCCAATTTCAAATCCGTCAGCCAAGGACTAAAAATCATAATTAAAGGTCAACAAATTTGTACAAGCAGCAGAAACCATACAAAATGAAAAACACAGAAAACAAGACAAGTGGATCTGTCAAGGAGAGCTAGATGCATTTTATAAATGCAGATTAAAAAGCCGGGGGAGAGAGCTTATTGAAAAAGATGAGTTTTCAGTTATGTCCTAAACAAAGCAACAGATGTGTGTATTGATGCGAGATGCAGAGGCGATGAAAGCCTTGTCCCCCATAGAGGGACGGTTACACAGAGTTTTATGAGGTCTGATAAGACAGTGGACAACATGTCTTGAACAAGACTATGAGTAGGCTGTTCTTATGCACAGCAGCGATTTGAGCTAAATGTTATGTTGGCATGCTAACATGCTAACATGCTCACACTAACAATGCATGATGTCAAGCAGGTATAATGTCTACTAGGTTGACCATCTAGCATGTCAGTGTGCTAACATTTGCTAATTATCACAAACCACAATGTAGGCCTACACCTGAAGCTGAAGATAATGTCATTAGTTTTGCAGGTATATGGTCATGAAGTTGTAAAATTAAAATGTTCAATTCAATTCAATTCAATTTATTTTTATATAGTGTCAAATCATAACAGAAGTTATCTCGAGACGCTTTATATATAGAGCAGGTCTTAGACCGTGCACCATAAGTCAAATATTGACCTGAAGATTGCACAAGATTAAAAGTCAGAGGATAACCAAAGTTATAATTGATCCTGAGGGGAACACAAATGTCTGTACCAAATTTTCTATTCAATAGTTCTTGAGATATTTCACTCAAACCACAAACGTCAAGTTGTGTTTGTGGATCAGAAGGTTAAATCATCTGGGATCCATGAATGAAAAAACATCAACCTGCTGGTGGCACTAGAGTAGAAGTTGTGCGATCACCAAAGTCAGTTGGATTTGTCCTTTGAGACCATGAATGTCAGCAGGTGTTGTGGGGACCCCCGGTATCGCTGGTCCTCCTGTACTAAGGGGGGAATGGTAACCAAGTGCCGCTTGTGCTTCCTGGCATCCAAACAAAGTCCGGCAAACCATCTCTACAGGTGCCACATGCTCTTTTTTTTTACTGAACTGGCAACTCCATCCGAGGAGGAAGCAGATTGTCGGTGTGTGTTGCCTTATATACTGTGGGGTCCGCACATTTAGGTAGGCACGTCCTGATTGGCCGGCAACGCTTCTGCAAATTCTCAGTAGGCGAAAGCATGCTCGTGATTGGTGGAGAGTAGAGGGCGGAGCCTGTGTGCATTACAAATACATTTGATATGCATTGTATACCCCTGTAATTATATGTTTTATCAACAGTGTATAATTGCATTTTAGAATATCAAATTAAGCACAAAGGTAGGTAAATCCACGAGTTAGTACACAAGCTGGAATAATTGAAAAGAGGCAGTGAAAGGTAAAGTGTTGCCAGTGAAGATAATTGCACGGGATGCTGAATAAACTGCCTGATTAAATCTTGCTTTTGTGTTTGTGGCAGTCTAAAGCAGGAAACCTGTTTCATCTTCCTCCCCCAAGAGCCTCTACTTACTATTCAGCAGGATGCTCTTCGTAATGAATGAGGCTCTTAATTGCCCTGAGTCCTCCAGAGCCAAATGAATCATAAAATACATCCATATGTGATTGTGTCACCACTTTGCTGACTAAACAATAGGCCGGGTTGGCTGCATTTATGTCATGGCGACATGGTGGGTGGTTGCATGGTAACTTAGCTAATGAGCAGACGGTGGCTCTTCAGTAAATAGACGCTGTACATAGACTGTTTTGGTTTTGTTCTGGGTCTTTATCCTGGTTAAAGTGGAAGAAAGGACGTTTTGACATCAGGTGATATTTAGGTTACAAAAGCTGAGCTCAATGAGTTCATAATGAACTAAGCTTTTGTTTATTTTACTCTGAATAAACTGAGAAACCTGCTCAGGCTTCTGTTTTATTATATCTCAGCTAATTAACTTGACATTAAACTAGCTTATTTGACCCTTTATCACTGACAACACTACTGCAGTACTTCCTGACAATGTTACTAAAACTGTGACAAAACTACAGCCTCCAAAAGCAACAGCCAATGCATATTTTATATTTTTTGCCGATCAAGCATAACCGTATCAAAGAAATTCACATTTGTATCTGGCGAGATGAGACATGCACTTAAAATCTATTACTGCAATATCAGGAATCCCTGTCCGTCCTCTTTTTCTTCACGCCAGAAAAAAGAAGAATGATTTATATTGTTTATTATGCTAAACCTGGATGATTGTACGTTGGTCTTTGGCTGAAGGATAGTGCGCTCCTGGCGAATGTGATTAGCCGGGGGGCTTTATTACCCTCGGTAAAACATCCCACACTTTAATGTGCAATAGAGCTCTTCTTTCTTTATGCTGCTGCAGTGCTCCCTCTTCTCTTCTCATTACAAACATGCTGCTCCGGCATTTGAACACCTCTCCAACCTCGATGGCCCCCACCGCCTCCTTGAGTTTAAGCACTTTCATATGTCACTATGACATATCCAGGAACTGGAGGGTAAACACTTTGGCAGGCCATTGCTTCCACAGTTAGACATTTCATCAGATGCCGTTTGATGTCATGATTAGTGTGGTGGACAGCAAGCCCTTGTATCAACCTGTCTAGACAAACTGACACAAACATGCCAAACACTATTTTTCTTGCCTTTTGTGTTTCAGGGCACATTTTTGTATCTCTGCCCTGTTGTTGCAGCTGCATACAGAACTGGGATACATTCTCAGACCTGGTTGTTCACATGTTCTCAACCATCTGCCGTGAGGGTGGATATGATTTTAGAGACCATTAATATGCATCTCAGGTGACTAGATTGAAATCAGCATGTGATCACATTATAAAAAAAAGAAACCGTAAGTCCATCCAAGACTCGATTATGATCTGACTACACAACCAACCAGATGGTCGGGAACACGCTGTGACGGCATTGATCATACGTGTACGTGCAAATGCCGGTTCACATGCAGCAGCAGCAGCAACAATATAAATACTTCCCTGACCTTCTCTGTTGATGTCTTCAGCATTTCATTTGTCTATGGCGGTCTCTTGCTCTGCTTCAAATGTAAGAAAAAAGTGGAATGCACTCTCAAGGACATCTCCACGATTAATATATATAGCCTATAGTGTCAAAATAGTCTCTATGAGTTGTATGAAACATGTACTGTTGATCTACTTGAGATAAGAATACCTGTAGCGCAGCATCAGTGATCGGATTGTGTTCACTATCTTTCAGAGGTCTTGCGCACAAAATAGAAGAGAAAACTTGTGTTGTGTGCAAGGACTGTGTATAAGAAGTGGAAGTAGTCACTGTGACGTCACGTTCTGGACTGTTGTTTTGAAGCCTTGAGTTCGGCATTTTGGCCATTGTCACCTTGTTTTTTTGCAATCAGAAGTGATCATTAAATACTGCCGCTTGGTCAGTGCCTCTTTGCATCGGAGACTGATGTACGGGGAAACTTGCGTTACTTTTGCAAGGACCGGGGATATCGTGTCAATACTACTAAGTACAACCAAATGCTGATTAAGACATTTTCAGATGACCAAAAAGGTCATAATTCATTTTCATGAACTCAAAACACACTGTGAAAGGGTTAAAGTTCTAAGACGAAAAGTGGACAACACCCAGACCGGACAACGCCGTGGTAGCAGCCTGTCAATCACAAGGTAGCCACACCCTAAAGCATACCCTACTTTATGGTCTATTTGACTCTAAATGGGACCATAATTTACTAAATGAACATCATGCTGTGTTGAAGAAGACTTGAAACTAGCGATTCAGACCATAAACTCATGATTACAATGTTTACTGAGCAAATACATCAAGTGAGAAGTAGGCTCATTTTCTCATAGACTTCGACACATCAGACGTCTTTTTGCAACCAGAGGAGTCGCCCCCTGCTGGCTATTAGAAAGAATGCAAGTTTAAAACACTTTCTCATTGGCTTTACTTTTCAGACCCAGAGGTTTCCCACTAGTTGTATGTGGTTAATGTTTGGGACTGGATCATGATTGGATCAGTGCGATTGGGATGCGAAATTGCAACAGGCGTAAAAGGCACTGAAAACACATTTTCTCAATCAACTATGAGCGATGGGGTCTTACATGAACACACCAACGTTAGGACAGTTTTTGCTATTTCACATTAGAGGTTTATGTATTTCTTTTTCTCTCTCTTTCTCTGTGCTCCTCTCACTGATTTTAAGTGGGCAGAGCTCTTTTGGAAATAGGTGATGTCACACACAGTACATCCGTGCACCAATCAGGGGCCTGTTTCACAAAAGCGCTCACTTGTGATCATTTGATGTTATAGAAACATACTTAATACTTGAAGCCACGTTTTAAATGGCTTTAAATGGGCCTCAGATGACTTAACTGAGGCTTCACTATGATCTTGGTTTTAAAAGAAAAAGTTAAATAGAATACAATATAATAAATGAATAATAAATCAATTTAGCACTCCATGCATGCATAGATTGTAATCACGGCTGGCTCAGGAATCAAACTGCCCCTTGTAATATCAGACATAATGTTTACCAATTACCACTGGAGCTGAAAAAGTAATTGTAAAAGGTAATTGATTAAATATTTTGGAAGTGCATCCCTGATTTGCTCTGGAGGTTGCAGGCAAAGTGTGTTGCAGTTAGCCTTCTAAACAGCTCTGAGTGGATCACAGAGGCCTTTAGAACTGCAGCTAAATGGGCTGCATAGCAATCTGTTGCCGTCTGTCCCACTTAGCCAGGGACTGCAATGGGGAGCTGATGTTTTTGGCGGTGCTGCAAAGGGAGACAGTAAAGGGGCTTGAGCCACCTGGGCGTGTAACAGTGCTATTCTCTGTGTCACCAGGCTGAAAAAGGAAATCTCTTGGCTCTGGGAGAAGCCTCTCACCAAGTTGATCTATTACCAGATATGTCAGCAGCAGGTTCTTTTCCCATTTTCACATGCTGTGTGATCAGTAAACAATCAGTATGCCTTCCTGTGCAAGGACAAGCAATTCCATGATACTGTCAGGATGTTGAAACATTATTAGCATACATTCCAGGTGGCTGTCCAACCCCTGTAGTTGTAGTATCACTGTCAGTGTGTCTGTCTTGCCTCGCATACAAATCAAATGCAGAGGAGTATCTCCTTCTGTCTGACATTATAAAATGTTGAGTTTTCTTTTACGACTGAATAACTTCACGACAATGATTCATCAAGCACTTTTTAATTGAAGCCGACTATAGCCTCCGTCTCAAGGTGTATGGAATCATTCTGCACTTTAGTGGCTGGGAGATTAAACATCAATTCAAAAGGTGATGTGTACTTTGTGCCTAAAACGACACCCTTGCTAGACTATTTAATTAATGCAGTTTTTCAATTCATTTTCTTTTTTTTACACAAAGCTACTGTTGGTGCACCT
>CAKALG010029070.1:0-10245 GCA_916700815.1 Helicolenus hilgendorfi | reverse complement strand
TTCCATTTGGCCTGTCACTTTGGCCAGGGCCACTGTGGCTTTTCTCATTTGTCAGAGAGCGGGGGCGATCCTCTGGCTCTCATGGCTAATCTGCAGCCGCAGGCTAGACGACACACGCAGACACACACACACACACACACACACACACACACACTTTTCTCTCATCTGACTGATATAGGCTTCGGTTCACAGGGGTCTTTTTACTCTTTGTGTTCAGCAGGTTAAGACAAGAGCAACAAGGAAGAGACGGACAGAGAGATGTCAACAGTATCAAGGTCAATAGTACGACCTCTCATGGAGCTACATTGATGACATACATATTTTATACGGGGTGATGAGGAGTTTAGATCCTCACAACAACTACTGCAAAATCCTCTCTGCTATTGACTTACTACAACAACACACAGAGGTAATTGGACATGGTTTTAGTAATTATCCTCTGACGGAGGCACAAAACATTGCTTTAACTGCAACGCCATGGAGTCTGAGTTCCTCATTCTCCTACATGCATGAGCGCTCAGTTAGCACTTGATTATTAGAAATGATTCAGTAAGTCTCAGAGAGGGATATCAAGGTCCAAATGAACACGAAATTGCCTGTATTCATAAATAGACGTTCAGAATTCCTTGAGATCAACTTTGTCTTGCTTGATTTTATTACAGTATACTGCGGAATAATTATACCAACAGTCAAGCAATACCGGCTGGTAACATTTTACAGCACTGAGGGAGCGGAGCAGTCCAATTAAAGAGCTGTCACACAAGGCTTTGAGGGAAACGTGGCCAACGTGCTGTGCCAAAACCAATCCTATCATTAGAGGCTGCCATCGCTTTGAGGTACAAATGCTTTCAAGTCTTTCTTTCGGTCCGCTTCCGCCGCAGTCAACAGGTGATGGCTCTACTTGATTATTACTCCCTTAAATCCACTAGTATCAATATGCAGCTACCTGTGAGATCCACATTGGAATGAAAATGTATTTCTATGATCAAAGGCAGTTCAAAATTGGTTTGTCTCTCAAGATGAAAACAAGTAAGTCAAGGCTCTCCTGATGCTTTTAATATCGGGAGACAAACTGAACAACTCCACGTGTATCAGTGTCAGTGCAACACAAGTTAGTGCTACAATAGCTTCTTTGGAAATAAGTTATTTGGAGAAGTTTATGAGCAAACAATATCATTTGGTTGGAGCATGTCTTGACTTTTATCTTCTGATAGGATTTCAAAATAGAGCTAGGTTTTTTGCATTTATTAGGGAATATTGACCATGTTTTCAAATGTCGCTTGAAGCATTTGAGAAGGAATGAACTAAATACTAATGAACTAATAATTCAAATGTCTGCTATAAGTCCATGATACTCTAATAAATAGATTATTTTAAGAGAAATGTAGATCATTATTAATAATAATTATTTCAATTCAAATAGCTTTGAAGGGAAGCACAAGCACACATATTTAAAATACATATGAAGCTAATTAAATATAGACAAATATTTGTGATTATTCAACATACTCAATTAACATACACACATAAATGTACTGAACAACTGAAGAAAACAAAGATTACTTGGTTATGATTTAACTGACTATTAAACAATCAAGTAAGCAATTTAAACACACTCAATATATCTCAATTAAAACATACATAGATGTTTTAAATCGAGATCTTGCAAACAATGAAATATTGAATTGATTTCTAGACTTTATCTTCATTCTCATGCTCACAATTGCAGGTAAAATGATACCTTTTACTGGTGCTAATGTTAAATTCATTTTAAAAAGATAAGATTTGAGTACCTGTGATTTAGTGGATCCGTGGATCATTCTTCCATCTCTGTGGTGACCTTTAGCGAGCACAGTTTGCAGAGGCTATCGGCCAGGAACGGCTCTAAAAGGAACAGGTGTTAAAAGCACAGGAGTTAACAGGTAAGAAGCAGCTTCTCACTCTTTTCCTTAAAAAGACCGCATACTTTACATGGATGCTGCTTCTTAGAGCAGTCATGATAAAAAAAAAAAGCATTCTGTAACTTACTATCCAGTTGAGTTAGCCACACATACATCAAAGTCTCATCTTTAACTTATAAATCATTGCAAAACATATTAGAGAAAACATCATTTGAGTGATGGTTATAACTTTTTAAGTGTTCCTGACAACCTTAATGTATTCCCAAGTTTAATTATTTCTTAATATTGACATTTCTAATTAAGCAGCATAATTGGAAAGCCTGTGTGCAGTGGCAATCATTTCAGCGGCCACTGAAAAATTAATATTAAAATTATTAATGAATACTACCGCTTTTAATTGCTGTGTACCCATATTTATAATTGCTGCAGCATCCCCCTTGAAATGACATGATGACAAATACAAGTGTCATGTCAGCGCTTTCCTTCTTCATCTCACACCTCAATCAAAGCTAATCCATTTCACCTCAGCTATGAACACTGAAACAAATTAAAGTCCCATTTCATTTTCCACCTTCATTAATGCATCTTGTTTCCAAGGTTACAATCATTTAGCAACTGTGGAACAAACAAATTCAAGGAAGCGTGCGCTTTGATATTTTGAGGAGAAGACGTGGATGGAGCTTACTGGGAAAACAAATCAGCCCAGAGTTTTAATCCTCCAGCTCCAAAGTGTTCTGTACATGTTTATCACGAAACAAAGCCTTTTTCATCTGAACAAACATTTTAATATTAGACTTTAGAAGCTTATGCCCACCGAATAATGTTCATAATTTAAACTTTGCTTTGCCAATGTTATGCAAGTAAGTGCATCCTGTATTTAACGGTCCCTATCCAAATGTCGACAGGAGACAGCATGAGCAGTAACTGCACAATGTCATTATGTTCATAGTGTTTCCTCCTGTGGTGTGATGTGACAACGCCAGACACAATGACCCAATTTGCCTGAGTGGCTATAGGGGGGTGCCAATGGTAGGTTGCATCATAAATACTGTACAAAGACCCTTTCAGAGGCAATAATACAATTTTCCTGTATGTAATGAAACGCAGCTATATATAAAATGTCACATTTCGAGAGTGTTTACACACTACATTTTCTCCTTTGCTCACATATAAAGGAAAGAACAGAGCCTAAAGAAATGCAAGGCTGGAGGTGGTGGGGGCAATGATGAGTTCTCAGACTAGCCTCTTTCGCATGCAAATCATATCTGAATTTCTCATTAGCATAAATGCATGAGCAACTTTAAATGCTTTTAATTTTCAATCTCGCCAAGCAGAGGAGTAATTTGTCACTGTCAGGATGGGAGACTAAAAGGGGGGGGGGGGACCAGAGGGAGCCAAGGACTCCACGCTAAACTGGAATCACAGAAAATTTCTGATTTACTAATTGACTGATGTGCGGTTCAGTCGAGTTGCCTTGAAGGTGTAAATAATTCTGTGTATATTCAAATGGCAAAAATGAGAGAGTGCGGGGTGGATACGGAAAAGCACATTACATGATGCTTTTCCCCAGGCCATTCTTTTTTTCTGGTGATTCTAATTTCCAGCCTTTAACGTTCTCAGTCTGTCTCTTTAAAGGGGTGCAAGTTTGCTGTTTTAGAGCATAATCACAGATAATCAACTGGAAATTAAAACAAAATGTCACATTCTTTTTTTTTTTTTTACATCTCCTTGCCATTACACGAAAAGAGGCAGCTCAAAGCTATTCAGCAGCAGAGCACAAAAACATTCCCAACAGCTTATCACATAAGCGGTTTTAAGTCATTTCAAATTTTATCTTCATTCTTTCAAGATGTAAGATCAATTGACACTGCACTCTGAAGTCTAAACCACTAATGCCTCATTTTTTTGAACAAAGCAGTTCAGATTCAGACAGACCCTGTTAGCTAAATTTAGCTGTAGGTGAAAACGGGGAAAAGATTTCACAAGCTCCCCATTTAAATGACTAAAACCAATTATGCAAACATAATTAGTATTCTGTAAGAGAACTAAAGACGAGTGCAGCATGGGGGCTCGCTGCTTACCTCCAAAGAAGACCCAATCAGACAACATCTTGGTGGATGTATATGTCTGTACAACAGCTGTGCCACGGCTGATGAAATGCATGTCCTTGCTTCACTGGCCATAACCGGATAATCACATCGCCCCATTCGTTACCTCCAGAAGGTTCTCAGGGAATCAGGCAGATTTCATGTTGGAGACCAGTTCATCATAGGTCCAACTTCACATCTCCTGTGGGCATTTGAAAAGCAAGACAAACGGGAGACAGTGTAAAAAGAGATGTGAAACACTTAAATGAAAAGTCATAATGAGCAATTTACTGTAAGAGTCTCTGGCCTAAATTAGGAGTTCCAAGGTGAAACTGTTATCCATCAGGTCAGGTTGTTGCCCAGAATTATTAACAGGATGACAATAAATTCAACCAAAAGTCACAGTGAGTGAATTACCACTTGGAGAAAAATAGTGTCATCGCCATAGAAGCTGCAGGATATGTCAGTGCATGTCACAGCCTGAGAGACAACCACAACAACACATAGTAGATCTAACTCACACTCTACCTTTTATTTACTCCTCTACTTCATGTTTTTTTGTTGTTGTTGTTGTTTTTACATTTATCCTTTGATATTGCAATATATTGTTATTAATTGTTTCTTATTTGTTTGTTTGTTTTATTGACACAACAGACATTAATTACTTCTTTATTTTTTTCTTCCATTTACATGCATGTTCTTTTTAAATATCTATGTATTGTAATTTGCTTAATACATTGTATATATGTATATATATATGTTTTTGTTTTTATTTTGTTTTTTTATTTTTATTTATTATTGAATTGACGCTTTGGCAATATTGTTCACCTGACAGTCATGCTAATAAAGCAAATTGAATTGAATTGAATTGCAAGAATGCTCCTATCACATCCAACATGAACTGTATGAAAACAACCTCATTACCTTTTACTCTGTGTGTTGCAGGTTCAGATGTTTTGTTGAGCCAAACTGCAATGAGTGCATTCAGCTCTTCACCTAACCAGGTCATTGTAAAAAAAGAGAAAAATGCCATATAGTTTTAGACCAACTTCTCAACTCGGTTACTCTAGCTAACCTAGGCCAGTATTTGAAGCCAGTAACGTTAGCCAAATAAATGCACATTAACTAATCTCTGACATAATAGTAGCATTTTGCTCTCTTGTAAGTTTGATGTTGCTGCTACTTAGTTAGGTTTCAGTTTATGACATAAATATTCATCAGATATGTGTGTTTATATATAAATATATGTTCTTGCCTTCTTCTTTACCATCATCGTTTAGCAACTTCTTTAAATCTAATTCTCAAATTCATTCACATAATACTAGACAGGTGAATCATCTTCACCTGCCTTTTTACAAAAAAAAAACATGGCCAGTACTCCCTCAGATATCGTGGTGTACAAATATGGACACACCAAAATACATGTTATCATTAGAACATTTTAAAAGGAAATTATCATCACATTTAATTAATGTCTAATTATTATTGTTTTTCATTGACTGGATTTTGTGCAGTTTTATATATGTGCAAATACAAAATAAAAATAAAAAGGTATCATCTTCCAAATACATTTAACGTTAAATCATAGCATTAAACAAGTTACATTGTTATATAATGCTCACATTTATGCTTGTTGAACAGGAAGCTAACTTTAACATTTTATCAGGCTTTGACCAGACAGCCCTGCAGTTAGCATGTCTTAGCTAACCTAGCATGTCTTAGCTAACTTAGCATGTCTTAGCTAACTTAGCATGTCTTAGCTAAATCGAATACTCTGCGGTGCACTGACCGGAAATGACGGTCGCAACATTTGACCGCGGCTCGCTAACCGCCAAAATATCTTCTGAAAAAAAAAGGAAAGCAGAGTGGAAATTACGTTTCCAACGTCGTAGCCTACTCCTACGACGTGTCCTCCTGTCGGCTGAAATGTACCGGTATGTTTACGTATTGTTTTTTTTTTTCTGTTATCAACGTCTGTTTGAATAGTGGTCGTGGCTCCGCCCCTTCCGCTACGTAGCCAAGATGGAGGCAAACTAATGCTAACTACGCTAACGTTAGTCGCCGTTAGCCGCTGACCGCTAGAAGCCAGCAAAGTGTGCTAGTATCAACGAAAATAGTGTACCTGGCATTAGTGTGTGGTTTCTCTCGCAGTTTAAAGAAGCAATAAAATTAGCTATGTAGGTTGGAAACTGGTGAATACTTTGCTAGTTAAAGTTAGTTAGCTAAATCAGATGCACGGGTTCAACGTCAGGGGCTGTCACTCATCCTAGCTCCATGGCAACAGGCTGAGAGTAGTTGAATCTGGGTCATAGATATGTGTTGCTATGGTCTGAGTTTTATCTTAAAGGTCCCATATTATAAAAAAAAAGTGAGAGTTTCATGTTTTTTTATTATAAAGCAGGATTAAGTCCTATAGTATCGAAGTATACGATAGTATTGTGAAAGTATCGAAACACTCAATCCACAGGGAATTACACAAAGCCCGTATTCAGAAACTCTGCATTTGAAACAAGCTGTCAGGATTTCCACTCATTCGTGATGTCACGAATATACAATATTTAGACCCTTTACACAATTTTAAATGTAAACCTTTTAAATGTGTCCCAGTTTATTTCCTGGTTGCAGTGTATGTGAATGTCAAAGCAATTCTGTTGCAATTCCGTCAAGATGCGCTAAACAGAGTGTTTCAGACAGAGGGTAAATACAGCCATATTCAGGCTGACAGTATGAGGAAAATAAAGGGTTTTTTGAACATTACAGCATGTAAACATGTTCTAGTAGAAACACAAAATACAAGTATGAACCTGAAAATGAGCATAATATGGGACCTTTAATATA
Organism: Helicolenus hilgendorfi; assembly: GCA_916700815.1. NCBI lineage: Eukaryota > Metazoa > Chordata > Actinopteri > Perciformes > Sebastidae > Helicolenus > Helicolenus hilgendorfi. The sequence goes on along the minus strand of CAKALG010029070.1, from coordinate 3,419 downwards.
TAGTCTATGGTTTTATATAGAGTTCATTGTTGTGACAACTCATAAGGGCAATTAGTAAGGGTGATATTTTCTTTCTTCTTAATTTAGACCTGCTGCATTTGAAGTTATATACATATAAAAACAAATTAAAACAAGTGAACACTACCAAATTTAAATCATTAATTAGAATTCATTATTTTGTTTTAATCTAAAACTAATTTTGTTTGATGAAAACAAATACTGCTTCTTATGTAAAGACTGCACAGCTGACAATCAAAATAGTTCAGCAAACTAATTAATGGATCCTTTTTATAGCAATCCCTTGTTTTAAATTTCATTATTGTTGACTTTTTGTACAAAAGTTTTATGTTCAACATTTTATTTTGGCCTATGTTTTTATGTTTTTATTCTCTATTGTTTTTTCTTGATGTTTGCACTATTTTAACTTATGAAAATCACTTTGTAAATATGTTTGGAAAGGTGCTATACAAATAAAGTTTATTATTATTATTATTATTTTCATATATTACAGCAACATATATTGGATTTTCCACTTCAAACAACGCTCTGATGTAAATTCAAAATTGAGTCAATGACACTTTCATATTAATAGCCAACAATAGAACACCTAATATACAGCACCTATATTGTTTGGTAAACTTTGGCAAATTAACTTAGGAGAACTAAACCCCATAGTTTAATGAAGTCCTTTTGAGTGTTGTGGCCACATTTTCTGTGACGTGACAGGGCCATACGCTATCATTATTTGACCCATAAGCAGCACGACACAATCTGGCCAACCTACATGTGAGTCAGATATGGCCCATAACTGTCTGGTGTAAGGCAGAACACTGTACACTCCAGTATGAACTCAAATATACTCCAGTATGAGCATGGATGGAAAAGGGTGCAGCTGAGACATATCCAATCTTTACATCATGCTCATACTGCCCTCCAGTGTTGAAAGGGTGAACATAGGGAGAAATACAGGAAGGGGACACAACAGAAGCAACAAATGTTCAATGTAAACCAATTTAATATAACACCTCTGGAATAAACATCTATTTGTGACGCATATATTCAATTTATGGTCATTTTTAGGCTGCAGTTTGTGGTGATGTTGGCACACCATTTTACGCAAAACAACAAAGATACACACTGAATAATCTGCTCAATAAATTCCGATAAAAACGGTTCACAGTGAGGTCTGTACATTGCTTCTGGAAAGACATGGAATCATTTTTTAAATGCTAAGCACACAAACAAAATTCAAATGAAGAAAAATATCTCTCTGCTGTGTTGGCTCATTGACGGTGTGAAAATTATGCAAAGGTATTCACAACATACTCACCATTCCTCAATGAGAAATGTGCATTTTTTAATGTTCAGGTCACTGAGATCGTGTTCATCTTCTGTGATGGCATCGCTACAGAGGCATGACAAGGTCACATTTTTGAAGCTTTCTAACCGAAAAATATTTTTCTTAACTTCATTTTCATTTTTTAGTTTAATAACCACCAAATGAGGGCATGGGGTGAAATTATGTTTTGACATACTGTGTTGAAATTCTTTTTTTCTTTCTTTTTTTCTTTATTGTACTGTAGAGTTTTTGAAAATACAACACCATTTTTAACAAGCAGTAGAGCAGTTCTCTGTGCAATACTTATATCCTGTACAATATCAACCTTTCATATTTCATGTGCAATAATGTCTGTGTACTACTATATATGTATATATTTTATACTTAGCTTATACTTACTTTTTACTGTTTACTTACTATTTATTAAATCTCGTTCTGTTTTTTACTGATGCCTCTTGTCCCTATTGCTGTGGGACTAATAAAGGATTATCTTATCGTATCGTATCCTCACTATACTAGCAGGAATATAGTATTACACTGTATGTAATATTTATAAAAAACTACTTCAACCCTTTAGTTTTTTCCTCATTGTTCAGTAAGTCAACCACAAGCCTTTGCACTGCTGCTTCCAAGACAAATGTCTGTATATTTACAGCATTAAACATATTGTCTCTGTTACATGAAAACAATATAGTCACTTTACATCAAGTGATCGCCTATGTCCATGTACTGTAATGTTCTGACTTCAAATCTGGATCATAGCATAGGCCTACGTTAAAGAATGAGTTAGGGTTTATTGACCCTGTATATTAGCAATATTGGCTTAAGTTTGGATGTGGGCCGGTGAATGAAAGACAAAATCTATATCTATCTATATATTTATAGAAAGGAAAATGGGTACATTTATTTCAAACAATAGCTGCTATGTGTGCTGTGACTCATCGGGAACTGATGTAAATTAAAACATTTTTTTGTGTAGCTTTTATAGTTTTACAAAATATGACAAATCTCAAAAACTTGACTTAAAGAACAGCAACTTTGATCACACAATCTTCATCTTCCTCTTACAGATAAAAAGTTGAGTTCATGAGGATTAAAATGCATCCTTACTCAGTTCTATACACTAGGGGTTTTGTTGCTAGTCTCACTTGATCTGGTATGACCAGTAGTTTATGTTGTTAGCAAACACTATACACAGATACTGATGTATAACTAACATTGTTGAGTCAGTGCTGTTCTACTGTAGCACTATCTGTTCTATCATGTCACAATTGTGTTTCACACAAAAGTAAAACAAGAAGTAAACTCACCTTGGAGATATGTTTGTTGTGGCCACATGCTCTCAGTCAGGTCACCTAATGATGATGTCTTTAAAGCAAGTGACCCCAAGAGAATCTTGGGAAATGAAGGAATATTTGTTGTGCCATCATCCTGTAATTTCCACCTGCGGCCACAGAGACCGCTGTTAGCACAAAAATGATGTCCCCCTTTAAAATACAGTCCTCTCAGTTATCTCTTTCATGGATGCGCAGATAGAAGAAGTCACTGTGTCTCATTCTAACAAAAAAAACATTGACAACATACACCTTTGTTCAACACAGCTGTCAACACATCTGCCCACTTCTGTCTTTGTGAATACAGACATAATATACATAATATACATCTTTTGCATTATTTGTAATATTCTATTCTATTTTATATTCTATCATATTGTGTTTTACTGTAACTTGTAACTTCTCAGCCCTTATATCATTGCCCACCTGCTATCCAGACAACTTGAATTATCACCATCCAGTGACAAAAGCTTAGTATTGCATCAAGGTGTTTTCTCAACATTTAGAGCAGTTAGCTTAATTTAGTATATTTGAGGAGGGACAGCACAAATAGTGCAATAAATACACATGGTATAAAAACTCTTCAGTGACAGGATGGAAGAATCATTTGCACATTGTATATTGGGAGCTATAGCTAAATAAACAAAAGCAACATTTTGGTCTGACTTATATGGCCTACGTTTATTTGAATCAAACTTTTTCTCCGCAGTTATACTGTCATAATTACGAGAAATGTTTAATGAGTC
>CAKALG010029066.1:0-10959 GCA_916700815.1 Helicolenus hilgendorfi | reverse complement strand
GGCTCGTTAAGGCCGCGGGCTCGGCAGCAACAGGTTCGGATACACAACTTTTACTGCGGGCCCTATGAATTTTTCCCATCGATGCCTTCCCGGCATGTTTGGGTGTGAGCAGAGGCCGCATACTGTGTAACGTTTAAAAAGGATCTGGGTTTCCAATGCTGATGTGAGATGATTTAGAGCTTTAACACGGGGGGAGAATACGCACTCTTTCTGTGTATCTGGATTTCTGTATGTTTAAAACTTTACCAGTGTAATTCACACCATTAGAGCAGATGTGCTCGAGACATTGGACAGATTCTGGATTCAACCCGGAGAAACTTAATTTCTCCACTCAACTTTAAACAATATCGTGTGCAAACAGACTACACATGATCGAGAAGAGTTTTTTTCTTCGACTCTAAGTTGATCCAAGATGACGCCGCGAGTGATGATGCACTCTCACGTGGCTTTTTCTGTTTGAGTTTGTTTATTCTGTTTTCTGCTCTCCTTTCTGAACACTTAACCTTCACGGAATACTCACAAGTCTTTAATGCACATTTTTAGATTAAAATTGACAGTCTTTAATGCACATTTTTCTTTAATACGTACATGTCATCCGTCACTTTATGCAAATATTATAATATGTACATGCCTGTCACTGTAAATATAAATCCAACTCAGTGTACATACAGTATAGAGACATCTACATGTACATGCTTTACATAATCATCCAGCCCATGTATATCCATTCGGTATTTATTTCTCTGCACTATTTGTAATGTTTACTTTTGACTCGTATATATACATTTTATTTTATTTTATTTTTATTATTGTATTTTTACAGTATATAGAGAGAGCTGCATAAAAACCGGAGTCAAATTAAGAATATAAAGCTATTGCATTATGATGATGAATCAAGCTTTTTTTAAAAACCCTTTAACTAATGGATATATATCGACAGCAGACGGGAACAAAGAAAAATCTCTGTTCGCTGCAAAGACTGTCGCTCAGTGCGTAGTGCGATATAGAAGAAAAATTGCGTTACGAAAGTAGCAACACATTTGCAAAAAGAGATTTCCGCTCTATCCAAAATATTTAAGATTTTGAGGCATTTGGAGAAGACAGAAAACGAGGATCTCAAAGGCTGCGATGCACAACAGGAAAAAAGCAGTCGACTATATCATCATAACCCTTTGGCAACAACACTGTGGTGGGTGATTCAGAAACATGTGCTGCCATTTTATCATGCCGAGGGCCAAGTTTTGGAGCCTTAAACACCCCGCCAAGGCTTGATAAATCTGGCTTGAAAAATCTCATTTGCAGAGAGTTAGGCATCTGCAACAATATTTATCTTCTTCCCTGTCCAAGGGTAATGGGTTAGGCAGGATGGATGAGGGCACAGTCCTCTTGCCTTCAGGTGCAGCGATCTCACAGAGGACCCGTAGACAGGCTGCTTATGACGAAGCAAAAGGAAACACATCAACTCCCTCAGTAAACATATCACCACGGTTGAACAATTGGCTATTAGCATAATTAGCCAGCCTGATCTTAGACTTTTTATGTATGAGAGTGGGTATGTGTGTGTGTGTGTTTGGTAGGGGGGGTGGGTGTTTTGCTGTTGTTCCACAGCAATTAAACCCATCTAATTTCAAGAAGAACAAACATTCTTTGGTGGCTGGGGGAAAGCTTCGGGGCGCAGAAACTTCAGGAAAAATAAAGTCCTTGGTGGCACCAAGTCTTGTCTGATGATGTTTGCTAATTATGCAGCCAGGCACTTCCTGGGAAAACACAAAAAAAAGTAATAGGCAAAGGGTCTGTGCCTGAAGCTTATCAAGAAACAAGCAGGCAACTCTATCTGGATATGGCCTTTTTGTATCTGGTACAGAAAACAGAAAATCTAAAGGTCAATTTCCAGTGAAGGACTCTGTCTCAGATGTAATTAACCTTTTGATTTAGGACACTCCGTCTCGTAAATAAGCTGGCAATTAGTTTATTTGGCCATCATGTGATGGTAATGACTCTCATTAGCATGATGTGACCTCCTCTAATCTGTTGCCTCCCAGACTCTTTACTGGATTTCTCGTCTTGCCTGGTGAACCGGCCTCTGATGGCTGTGAAGTCACCACTTCTGTCATCTTTTTTTTATTTTGTGCCACATTCAATCTCATCATATTCCGGGACTCTTATCTTGCAGAAAGAGGGAGGTCAGAATTTGGCATGTTCTTTTATAGTAAATACTTGACAGCCAACACATGCATGGCCGATCAAATGCTTCACAATTGCTTTCCCGAAATCAGCTCGGAGATCATTTTCTTTTGTTCCCACGAAGCGTAAGTAAGTTCACATCATCAGTTGGTGGAGGCAACTTTGGCTCTGTAGCTTCTAAAGTTACTAAAGAAGTAAATTGGGAAACAAAGTTGGACAGATAACAATCAAGAACAACAAAAATGTCTTTTCACACTATCAGGTCTGAGTAAGAGTTAACGAGGCAGAGCGTACAGGAAAATGTGGAGAACATGGACTGTAAGCCAGGAAACCACGGGGTGGTAAGATGTGTGAAATGGTCTTCCCTGTGCAGCCTCGCTCAGCAAGGGCCGCAGATGTAAAAATACGGCCTGTTTTTACAGCACACTGACTTTATTGGTGCATTTTTGATGTAAATGGCGGCGGCGATTGCCTTACTTGGAATTTGCTCTCTTTTATTTATGCCGTCGCTCGCTTTGATTTTCTGCAAAACTACAACCCTGGGCATGACTCGGTGTCTGCGATGCTAAATGATGTAAGCCTACCTATTAAACCTCAAATGATTAATACATCTTTAAATGAACAAACAGACAATAGTGACACTGTGTATACATTTGAAAGCACTGCGCGAAGCATAAATGTGATATAAAAGTCACACACTGAAAACAAAAACTCTCGGCTGTGTGTGTGCAATATATCACCGAATGCTTTAGGGTGACAAGCTGCAATTAACCGTGGAGCGAGAAGACATTTATAAGCATTTCATATCTCATTAAATACATTTATTTATCTTACGAGGAATGGTGTTCTTGCTTTCAAAGTTTATTTTCTTTGAAACTTGACTGATTGATAATTTAAACGTCGCATTTTGTTTTTTGGAGTCACGTTCAAAGTTGTGGAAGATTAGTGGACATTTTTAAAAAGAGGTAAATGCTCCGGGCATTTACAGACACATATTGTTCACGTTTATTCTCTTGAGAAAGATCGGTAGGTTATAAAATGCTTCTTTGGGGAATCTAAATTTCCTCTAGAGCCCCTTTCACACATGCAATGCAATCCCGAAATTATCTACATATTACCTGGAGGAATTGTATGTGACAACGCAAACGTCCGAATCAGTTGAACCGGACATTAAACAGACTTTACCCTGACAGCTTCCCAGTAAAAACTTTATGTAATGTCCTGAATGTGTGAAGAAGAGCCGGTCATTTTCCGGCGAATTCACGGTGAGCAAGTAGGCGTAGTGATGACGTTTCTATCATGCGGCTGAACGCGCAAAACCGGAAGAATACAAACATCCGAGGGTGAAGAAGAAGAAGGGCTCATTTACACGAAGGTTAATGTTGTCAAAAATGTGCCAAATGAAATTTAACTCAAATTTAAATAAATCGGTATAATTTGGAGCCCTTGTGTTGAAAGAAAGAAATATTCTTTGTCAATACTTCATTGGTTAAAGATAACAAAAACTCAGCAGAAGGATGCGTTTCAGATCTTTGGTTCAAAAAGAGAGATGATTCAGATTTGGGAACTTCTGTTGGTAAGGGTCGACACGCCGATGTCGTCTGGTAAATTTAAAGAACGGCAAGAGACTCGTTTGTTTATGACCAAATTGCAAACCGGCTACATGACCGTGGTGTTATCTGCGTCATGTCCGACCTCCTACACAATCTACCCAGGCCCCAACCCTCGCCTAAACCAAACAGACTATTCCCGATTGTCCGTAATTGCCCTTTCAAACATACTGTATGAGAGTCCATATGAGAAAACGGCTCGAGACATACACTATTTCTGTCAGGACTCTTTATTATAGCCCTTTCTTTTCCACGTTGTCTCTCCATATCACTGTGAGATCCGCTGTTATCTCTGAAATTGTCGTTTATACGGAATAAAAAAAAGCATCTGTGTCGGGACCAGGAGCAGAAGGCGGTGGCATAAAACCGTTGCTCCAGTAAATGTCAGCGCTACTAAACGGCCAGGATTACCCCCCTCCAATAAAACTGGAATAACAAAGGTCATAAAACCGGAAGAGGTTACCAAATCTCCAATGCCGAAAGACTTAGATGATGGAATCATAACCTCACTGATGAGTCCCAAAAGACAGATTCATGGAATGAAATGATTTCTTCTACTTACTGTAGTCAGTATTGTCTAACATTTCTAACACACCCTTTTGGTACAGATAATAAAGAGCTCATAAATTCCTGCATATATTCTACTAATTGTTCTCCATTTAATTGTTTTTATTCAGAGAAGTTTAGCAGTATCCCTGAGACACCCTGAGGCTGATAAAGAGACCCAATAAATGACAATATGTACTGTATGTATGCACGAACCAAGTCTGTCTCCAAGAAACCATGAAATGCTTAGCGAGAAAGATCACAATGTTCCACCTTCTACCACTTAGCAAAAACAATGTTGAGGCTCTGTAGTAAAAATAACTAATAAAGAGCTGATTGGAAACAGTTGATCCAAAGGAAAAAAGGTGTCTTATATCCTGCCTGTGCGTGTTTGCATTGGCGTCCAACATCAAAGACGTCCAGCTCCTGCTGAGATGTTTATCTGCGTCCAAGACTTTAAGGCCACCCAGCCAAGAAGAACAATCGTGTTTTCTCACCATCTCAGTGTCCAACGCTCGCTCACTGCACTGCTCAAATGGTCAATATCCCAGAGTTCATAGCCAATGCAGCGTTGCAGTGCTGAGAAAGCCATGTTTACTGCGTTGCAGTCAAGCTTCCATAATCGCTTTGAGCGAAGAGAAAAGAAAACTTCCTCATGTTCCGAGTCCAACTATGTTTCCAGATGTTCCAGGGGTCAGAGGTTAAAGATAAAAGTACCAGGATGTGGCGTACCCCAACTAGAAACCGGTTTGCAGTGTGCGCATTCCTCACTGGAGGGGGGCGATGAGCAGAGCGCCTTGTGTTTCTTCTTTCCACCGCTCCCAGTGAGCGGCCTCATTTTGCGGTGGTGAATTATGACACCACAACCTTCGTGCTCGCTACTTTGGCAATGTTTACCAACCGGCACCGGGGCTACATGTCAGCCATGTTAAACATAGCGGGTGAAAAACAAGTGGGGAAGTTGTTTTGGGTCTTCGCTGGAGTAGAGGTCTCAGACTTGCCTCTGACCTTCTCCATGGGGAGTCGCTAGACGTGTTAGAATAATCTACATCTTTCAGAGCAGAGCTAATGAAATCATTTAACACCACATCCCTGATTAGAAATTTAAAAAAAGGAAGTTAAAGTGCAGTATATAGCAGGCCAAGCAGAGAGCACGGTTTGACTGATAGCTCTGACTAAGGCCCGGCCTTTCCACCCCCTGCCTGGTGCTGAGCGCCAATAGAGACATCACAAGTTATGCAGAAGAGTCTATTACGTCGATTCAAGAATGTCTCCCAGAAATTGGGCTAATTTCACACAAAAAAAAAGCGCTAATACGATTATTTCAAGTGTGTCAGAGGCTTAATAAGTGTGGAAATTGACCTGTCATATAAGACCTGAGAGTGGTGGTAAATTGCGTGATTACAGTCGCAAAGCCTCGGCCTCCCTTATTGTTTCTTTACATATCGTAATCTGCTAAATGAAAATGGACCGGACAACTTCATTAGAATTCAAAAAAAAAAAAAAAAAAAAAAAAAGTGGGTAACATTAATATGACAGAGACAACTTTATTGTGGTATTATGGTAATAATGAGCTTTAGAGGATGTGCAAAGATTACATGTCCCTTGAGATGGCTTCTTTTATTATTAGGCTCCGAAAAATTGTTTTATTACCCCGAGGCTCTGGCGGAGTGGTCCTGCAAGCATGACCGCAGTGGCCCCGGCTACTGGAAGAAAGAAAAAACGAAATATTATATATAAAAATTATATGAAAATACAAAAGAACAATTGATTGTTCATGTATAGATATGTCCTGTAAGGTTGCATTTATTGTGATAAGTGTTTAGAGGTGAAGTCCACAGCTATAGGTTGCATGCTGAAGAGAGCCCACAGGGCCACTAGATGGAGTTAGATCCTACAGAAGAGCTCTGGGACCTCGGCAGAAACAAGACAATAACAGCAGACGTGAAGCAGAGGACACGTAGCCCCTTCATGTGCTCAGACCTTGGGAGGCGAGGATGCATAGTTTCCTGCACAGAGGCCACAGCACAATCTTCCAGTGGCCCGCTCTTATTTAGCATCCTACGAGCACACACGGTTCATAAATAGACTGTACACTTCCATACCATGGGAGCAGCTACCTTTTATTAAAATGAAAATGATAATCACCATGAGTGCATCCCCCAGCTTTCACCCTCTCTCTCGTACAGTGAGCTAATTGCCTATGTTAGTGTTTGGATTATCCATACAGTTATATGTGTTATATGTAAGTAGTGTGACTAGAGCAGGATTTGGTGTTTTCTTACTGTAATTTTAGAAAAAGAACACCTGCGTTTTTACACCTGCGTGGTTCCTTTCTACGCGTCAAACTGCCAAAAAACATCTTCCAGATTTGAAGTTTTAACAGAAGGTGTAAAATCCTTCACAGAACTCTTAATTTGTAACTTAATTTTACATTTTTTTTTTTTTTGTGAGATGAATCTCAAGGTCGATCATTATCACGATTTCGTTTTTTGGGGAGGGGCAGAGAGCCAAAAAAAAAAAAAAAAAAAAAAAAAGGAATCAAATGCATCATGAAACGAGCTGACGGCATGCCTTACTGTGTGATATGATAATGCTGATACAGAAGCATGCCCCAGTCTCTAATGGAGAGAAAATTATATAGTTAGATACATCGATAAAGTGACATGCCATTCTTTCTTTCTCTCTCTTTTTTTTTTTTTTTTTTTTTTTAATCCTCTCTCTCTGCTTTGAATCCAAGAGCAGTGTTTAGTGTTAATGGTGGATAAAAGCAGAAAAATTATTGTAATTGTAGAGCATTACCAGTCCACTTTTTTACACAGATATATATAGTACAGCACGGCCTGTTCTAAAATAAAAATAAAATACAAATGATTTAAAATAAACAGCATCGGTTTAGGTACAAAGAAACCCTCTTATAGCATCTCTACATTCATCTACATTCATCTGCAGCTCCATATGTCACTGTTGTGCTCAGCGTCTTGACACGACGTAACGCCGGATTGAAGGAAAACAAATTTAAGTGCTAGTCCCACAGGAGTAAACGTGAACTCTGTCAACAGATGTTTAATGCTGTGAAAATGGAAAAAAAAAAAAATCCCCATTGCTCTTGATCTCTCACGTGAATTGCACCATTTAGCATGTAGCAGTTGTGACAGGTAATTGACTTCAGGATCCAGTGAGGAGTATTTGTGTCATGGTAAATAATGCATTGTTTCACAGGCTTTATGAATATTCATCGTTTATGTTGATGAAGAGACATTAAACAAATGCTTTTATATATATGTTTAAGTTTGTTTTTCTACGAGATAAATCCTATCCATCCCTTTTCTGTTCAGCTGCTCAATACAAAGTCGACTTCAGCTGCTGATGCGTTTTAACTACTGCAATGAATTAACCATTGTTGTTGGATGATCTCATTTGCGTCCTCCTTTGAGCTCAAACTTCTAATTCTCTTTACACACTGAAATATTAAAAGCCTAATATGTCATCTGTCACGGCTGTCATTTATCATCTTAGCTGCGGCGTGTCCTGTGGGCCTGTAAAGATTTCCCTCAAATGACTTTTTATTAAATTGCCGGCGTTTGTTCCTGTTTATACGCCTGTCCTCGCATTTCATTTTGGGCTCCATTAGCAGCTGCCTATCTGCATCTCGAGGTTTTGCCCTTCCACGCCTTCATTCACCAAAATGACCCAACATCCCTGTCTGGCTTAAGACAGCTGAGCTGATTAAGAAGTTGCCTTTTGAACACTAATTTATTCCTCTCCACCATTTTTGTTATATGCCCATTGTTTCATTTAAAGTTCTCCTTAGATGGAAGTCACGCTAATTCTGATTTCCTTTTTGGAAAAAGCTATTTAGTTTTTACAATGTATGATGGATCTGATTAGTCATTCAGGCCGGCCTCTGCTTTTATGCTTACATTAACTAACACAAAGAGCCCCCCTACAGGTTAAAGTTTAAATGTGGATTAGCAGATAAAGCAACTCCTGATTAGGTTACCGTGGGGCTTAGAGGGGGGAAAAATGGATTTTCCCCTGCACATTATTTCACAAACATCTTCACTCTCTCCCTTTTTCTTTTCTTCTCCGGCTTCATCCTCTCACACTCGCTCACAGCATGGATATCTATTTTGGCGCAAAATCTTTGAACAATTATGCAAATGCGTGTAAGGCAATGCACAATACAGTATGGAAATGGCTCGGAGAGAAAATGGACTCATTAAGGACAGATGGCGTGAGTGCGGAGAGCCATTTGTTACGGATGCAGGAAGACATTTCAGACAATGTCAGAACCTGAGAGACGTCAGATATGTTTTTCGCACCGAGCACTATTTGTTGTGGCGCCGTGGTTCTTGATTATTTCCGCGCGTTGATGATTATAAATGAGCTACTTCTTAATGTGGCGTACAGATATGTCGGAATATACATTTTTATTTAAGTGATCATTATCTTTACCGTTGTGTCAAATGATATTGATCACTGCGGGTCCTTTAATAAAACGATGCGTGTTTGCTCAAAGTACGTTAAATATGGATACGATCAAATCGCTGGCATGTAGAAGCAGCTCGTGAGATTACACGCACCATATGTATGACTTCTGCACCGATACTACACGCATGTCACTCTTCATACAACGTGAATTGAACTGCATACAAAAGGAAAATGCTTGCGAGAGATTACAGGAAACGTTGTTTGAAACGTGCGAGGCACACATAGTGAACAGTGGGGTTTTTCACAATTAAGAAAATTACGTCTTTTTTTTTTTTATTGTCTGGTAAAGATAAGACGGTGCACTATCACCGAGGCCAGCGTTATCCCCGGGTGGGAGAGAATTATTTGCAGCAAAGATTAAGCTTTACAATCTACCGCAGATGTCAGGAGGAACTGTAAGAAGAAGGGGGAGTTTGTAGGTGGAGATATGTGGGCTCTGACATAGCCACTGTTTATTTAGTCTCCGGCCCTCTGTGGGCTTCCCCGGTACCACTGTCTGGCCCTTTGATGTCACTGAGGTTATTGTTGACTAGTCTCTGCTGTCTGCCTGCCTGCCTCCATATTCATCTGAGCTTCACGTGGGACACAGACGAGAGAGAGCGAGAGAGAGAGAGAAAGAGAGAGAGAGAGAGAAGCAAAAGACCGCCATTTATTTCTACACTAATTTTCCTTTGTGATGGATGGCTTTCTTATTGTGTCATTTGTGCCTTTTGAAAAATGCTCCTTGGAGCAGAAGAAATTACCAGCTTCCAAATCATACAATCAAGCACAGTTCTCTGGAAATAAAAGCGTTTGTGTGTGTGTGCGTGTGTGTGTGTGTGTGTGTGTGTGTGTGTGTGTAGGACACAGAAGACGATCCAAAAATGGTTAAATTACAGAAAAAATGTTACTGTTGGATTTGAAAAAAATACTTTTATTGCTTTAAATAAAAGAAATCTGTGAAAATAAATGACTTCAGAGCAGCTGTGGGTCAATATATTTTGAATTTAAATGGCATTTGAATGCACAAATGTTGGATTTATTTTCTATTATAACACATCAATCGATGACACAATACGATTTTTGTGGCTTTTATGTAGTTGAACTGCTCAGTCACGAAGCAAGCGTCATTCAAAAATGTGTATATTGTCACATACACTATATAAGTACAGTAGAATATGATAAATAATAAATGTGCGTAATGATATAAACAGTCAAATGTGTACACAAATAACTTCAAATTTCTCTGATCCAAACTTTTTTTCCTACACTAAACCATCATTTCACTTCATAACCAAGCTGCAAAATCCAAATATTTAAGCATCAAAGTCTGCCATGCAAAACTTAAATCTCAACAAAAAAGTCCCAGAACAAATAAACGAAGGGTATCAAAGGCTCTCGCATTCAGGACGCTCTCTTTGTTGTATTGAGCTCGTCTTTTGTCCGTCCCGCGACTATTGTGACGCGACACAGAGACTTCTAAAGGCCAAAGTTTCTTATTAAATTATTTCTGGGTGAGATGAACGGCGGGCTGAATAGAATCATTAAACTTCACCAGTTATAGGAATGCGTGCGCCGCTGCTGCCGTCTGCTGCTGGATGAAAAGCTGCGCGTTTTCATGCTCCTTCAAAACCTTTAACTCGCCATGAAAAGATATGACATCAATCCCCGGGTCCAAAAAAAAACACAAGGGAGAAATGAATGATACCATTGTGGCTTCTAAACATCAATCATGCTCAATACTTTGGAAAAAACAATACATTTTTGTTTGCATTTCAGAGGTGACAAACAACACTTGTGACCGGGCTTAACGTTGTCAATTCCCATTACTCAAAAAACCTGAAGCAAATCAGAATTAAACTGTGGCCCTGTTGCTAGGCAGCTGAGTTCTCTTGACATGGTGGTTAGTTTTTCTTTCATTGCTTGACAAGAGCGAAGTGAAAGGGAGTTTAGAAAAACTTGCTTAAGGCGCTCAGAGGAAGGGGATAATTGGAGTCTGTGGATTGTGTAGTGGCCCTTGTGTGGAAACTTCCCGAGCCGGAGACAGAGAGAGTCGGACGCAACAAAATTTAAACTCTTGTATACAAACTTGACCCCGGGACTACTGCCGGGGTTTTCTTGCACAGAGTGTTTGCCCGAGTGTGGC
>CAKALG010029058.1:0-24976 GCA_916700815.1 Helicolenus hilgendorfi | reverse complement strand
GATAGTGTCAACTCTTTTAGTGCTAAATGTATGATATGGAAGTTAATGTGGGTTTAAGTTTTTGACCTGAGTCAGCATTTATGTTAAAATGGCAAAGGGGGAAATATAACATTTCATCAATTCCTCATTTTTACTGATATGAGACCATTAATTTCAATTATACCTGTCCTCATAAAATTAAAACAAATGGCGCCTTTTTAGCACACTAGCTCTGCGTATATTGCAGTTTAATGTATCCTATTGTTGCATGGAAGTCAACATAATGAGTCATGTCATCAAGGGGAGGATAACTTGACACATAGATGTGGGTCAGTAGGGGCCTACTATGTTGTAAAAGTGAAAGCGAAACTTAAAAGCAACACGTTCTAAAAAGATAACTGAATGAAACGTTACATTTTTGCTTCTGTCATAATAGCTACTGTTGCTAGAGGTCGCTGTCGTTTTCTTTTATTCCTTCTTTCGGTGATCTACCATGTGAAACGATAATAAAACCTACTAGTAGGTATAGCATGCCCTTTCTGACCCACATCTGTGAGGCTTATAACCACTAATGACGCCCCATTTAATGACCTGATAACAGTCTAACAGGCTGGTAAAACAGTCACTCGGTAGAAATGGTAAATTTGCTGCTGTTCATTTAAAAGTGTAAAAGTATAAAAGTGTCAGCAAGTCATTTCAAAGTCCGGCTGAGATGAAGTCAAAATACATACTGTACTATGGACAACCATGAAAACTAATGGTTAGCTCTTTTTAGATTTTTTAAATTTGAATCAAGTCGACTCTAATATTTCGACATCCATCCATTAGGGCACTTTAGATTTGTTTCCAGCGAGATATTAATGAGTTCATACAGTGACTTTGCTGTTGTAAACATTACTGTTGCTGTTCTAACATTTAGCCTAGTTATATTTAAAATATATGTATATGAAAAGCTAATATGCACACTTCAATATTTGTTTATTTATCACAAGTCATATCGCCATATTGAACAATGTTATCCCACATTGATATCGCAGATTTTCCTCATATCGTGCAGGCCTACCATCCATTCAGTACCTAACTGTTTGTCTGTTCCATGGTCACAGTGGCAACACAGTGAGTGGAGCAACCAGGCGTCCTTTTTCACTGCCAATTCCTCTAACTCGTACTGTGCGTACCCAAAGTGTGCTGTGCCTGGAGCACCTCCAAAGGGAGGCATCCAGGGGAATCCTACCAGTTGCCTGAACCACTTCTCATTCTGGCCCTTGTTTCCGTGGAAAAGTAATGGTTCAATACCGAGGGCCCTGCTGACTCGTTAAAGTCCTCACCTTAGTATGCAGACTGAGGCCGGCCACCCTGTAGAGGAACATCCTCCATTTTTAGCCGCAATCTATTTATTTAGGTCACAAAACAAAAATCTTGACTGGAGGTTCAGAGGAGGACTGACCAGTTAATCAAGAGCATTTCTCAGAGGCTCGCAGGCCTCAGCCAACTATACATCACAGTGTTGAATCTCTATCTGGAAGCTGAAGTTAAAGGCAGGGTTGACGATGTTCTCCAGTATCCACTATTTGTTCTATTGGTTGAAATGGTCTTTACACCCCGACAGCGATCCATTACTGATGAGCTCTGAAAAAGGACGGGAAAAGAGCCGTCATCTGTAGCTGCTGTAATCCTGTAAAAACGTCTACCAATCACTGCCTCGTGGTCCGCTTGGAAAGAACCAATCAGATGCCTCCCTGCTCGTACGCTACCCTTGGTGTGCACCAGCCTGAACTCAAAGCGTGTCGCCGCTGCACGTTTACTGGAGAATGGAAGAGAAAACTCAGCCCTGCCGTAGCACTGTCGCGGTTACTTACATGAGGTAGCGTTGTTGAGTTGAGGTCCTCTCTCCGCTCTGTGTCTGTGAAGTAGTTACGATGCGGCAGTGCTCGTGCATGTGTGTGTGTGGGGGGCGTTGCATTGGAAGAAGTCCCGAGGGGAGGGGATGGGTTTAGACGGATCTCCTGAGGTGATTCTATTTTCAAATGATGCTAGCTTTCCAACATCGTGGACCCTATCTTTAAGCCTATTCTTTGTGGCTGGCGTTTCTTTCACTGTAAGATGACACATGAGCGTTGTCATAAAACATGCAAGAGTTAAGAGAAAGAACAAGAAACTCACTGTGTAAGGTCTTCGCCGCACTGGAGGAAGGAGGTCAAACACACAGAGAAAACAGATAATGCTGCTCCATCATAAAAAAAAAAGTACCATATTTCGAAATAAGACAAAGTAAATGAAAAATGAAATGGATTCAATAAGCACATATTGGACGATAGAGTAGTAGTCAGTTAGAAACTGCATGTGAGAAAAAAAAACACAATATCCGTGCCAGATCCTGAGAATACATATAAACCCTGATTTAATGCCGCTGATGTCCCTGACTGGCAGTCAGCCTGATTCTCTTGTAAAATTATTATATGATAATAACAAAGGAGACAATTGTTCTTAGAGAATCTTATGTGATGCTGTCATTACGTTAATTAGATCACTCTAGATATGCGCTCAGTGTGTTCGTCTGTGTTGGTAGAGAGAAGCCAATTAAAGACACAGAATATCCAAGATGAAGTCTGACCAGTAATTATCACAAACTCATTTGAGCAACTTGATACTATTATATTATATTATTGATTCCCCATCATTACACACGGACACATGTGCCTTCTTCTTACATTACTGACGACTATTTTATGACCCTTCACTTTCAATTTAGATAACACACCATAGTGAATGTTTAAAAGTATGCTTAAATCACATATGAGAGTCATATATGGGTGAAAATTACATTTTTGAGGCGACATTCCTTTCAAGGATGACGTCGCTGTCAGACAACAAGGAAGGTGTCCTGAATGTTCGCTTTTTAAAGTAAAAGAAAATATATGTTTTGTTAGTTTTATTTTTGATGCTTTGTTTATTTTCTGTCTCAGTATGTTTACTGGTTAAGTTGTATATTTAATGTTTTAAGAGTGTCTTTAGTTTTTGTTTATGGTTTGATATATATTTCATGGGTGTTCTTGTTCTTCTTTGTTTTAAATGTTTTATTAGTTTAGTCATTTGTTTTATGTCATTTGGATTGTTTCTTTAGTATTTATGATTGGTTTAAAGTGTACAGAGGTACGTTTTCTCTGCCTCTGTCTCAGTTTTGTATTATTTATTTATTTATTTATTTTTATAATTATTTTTTGTTTGGTTTATCCTGATTTATTTTCAAACATTTTTTATGGTTTTGTGTTCTATTGGGTGTTGTTGTTGTTGTTTTGTTTTTTATTTTGAAATTTATATTTGAATTTTTTGTGCATTTAAATGAAAGAAAGTATGTCCTGTCCAAATTAGATTATTTTATATAATTTATATAATTATACAAAAAGAAGGTACTGCAATAATACTTTAATGTAAAACTGGTAAAGTTGCATCATCATCAAGGCAGGATTAAGTCTATACTGTAGTATTTTCCTGTACCAGTACCCATACAATTATCAACCCTCAGTTTGTTGTGGTTTTAATAACTAATGTATGCCAAATGTATTTTTATTCATTATACAATAGTTGTAGCTAGCACAGATAACTGATACTGAATGTATACTCTAATGAGCAGTGAAATCTATATTCGGAGTTGGAGAATGTCATGGGGTTTCGGTATAGGGAGGTGATGTCCTCTCTTGTACGGTGACACCAGCCTTATATAACTTATAAAAATAAGCTCTCACGGCCACCTCTTACGCCCACCTTATTTCTACTGTCCATTTTCATTAATCAAAATATGTGATTGAATATTTCAACAGGGTTATATATCAATCATTCAATAACATTTCCATTAAGACAGGTCTCTCCCATGTCTATATTCAGCGAATGAAGTATATATCTTCCGCGTTAGGACGAATATATATTCATATGAACATAACAAGGATGTGATTGAATCGACTGCCTGCCCAAAAGCTAGTGAAGAGTGATTGCACAATGTACAATTACCTACAGTGCCTTCCGTGTGTCATTGGCCAATATCAGTGTGCCAATGTGCTCCCGACACACGGCAAGCAGGCACGAGTGATATATCTCTACAAAGTGTCACCTAATTGAAAAGCAACAATGAGGAGAGAAGTGTTCGGACGCTGTTGAAAATGTTTTGAAAATGTTGATATATGCACATTTATTACTGAGGGGTTATTTTTTTACAGTACCTCCTGTATAGAACACACACTCATGCCAGTTCATCTGTAACTGTAGTTCAGCTTCTGCATAAAGCCTCTTACATTGAAATTCATGTTTGAATATTGAACATATAATGATGGCAGTTTGGTTCTTTGTTGGTAAAATTCCTGTTTTCGTTAAGCTCCCAGTTTTACAAATGTTTTATTTAATTCTCCTCAAATCTCCTCATTCTACCAAAGCACAAAGCAATTAATAAAAAATAATAGTTGTTCCATTTAAATGAATAGTAAATAATAGGGCCGACCCGAATGCTTCGAAGCTTAGGTCATAGAAATCGACCTCCAAATCACTATTCTATTTTCATAAATTTTTTTATTTATATGTAATAATATAGTATAAATCCCAAATTAGCCCATGAAACATTCATTATTCATATTCAACATTAATTATTATTAGTTATTTTCAGACGCTGTTTGTTGTGTGTAGAGGTGTGTGTGTGTGGACAGCCCTAGTAAATAAGTACTGTATCTGGAAAACTGCAGGTTTAGTTCTTGGAAGGTCAATCTTTGAGGTTTTTGTTAAGCATATTATTTTTTACTTTCTTTTAAAAGCGAAACCTAAATAGATTCGGTAAGTGATTAAAAAAGATTTGGATTCAATGAGCAGATTCGATACTGAATTCAGAGTCAATATCTGATCCAAACCAACCAAGGGGCGTCACAAACAACTCCTTATAAGCATCTTTTGCCTTAGTTAAGTATCAGTTAACACAATACTTTTAGTCACAATTACAGATCAAATTACCGTATAGGGCTGCAACTAACAATTACTTTCATTGCCGATCAATCTGTCGATTATTTTCCCTATTAATCGATTAGTTGTTTGCTCTATAAAATGTCCGAAAATGGATAAAAAATGTTGATCAGTGTTTCCCAAAGCCCAAGATGACGTCCTCAAATGTCTTGTTTTGTCCACAACTTAAAGATATTCAGTTTACTGTCACAGAGGAGTAAAGAAACCAGATAATATATTTTTTTTATCTTAAAAAAATTACTAAAAACGATTAATCGATTATCAAAATAGTTGATTAATTTAATAGTTCACAACTAATTGATAAATTGATATACTGTAGTTCATTGGAGGATGTTTCTCACAGACAATAGAACCTTCTGCTCCTGTGTTTTTTAATCCTGAACTATTTGGAACAGATGCGCTACGAGTTGTTTACTTTCAGCGACACTTGTTGATTATTTATTAGTCATATTTCAATTTAGAATACCATAAATACTAAACTTCTTCAGATATTTAGAATGTATATTTAATATTTTTTATTTAAAGCACCTCTATAACCTTGAATTCAGGTTGTATGTATCTATGTATTTTTCTACTGTATTATATTAGCTCCCGTGTACACCACAGACACGTGCCGGCGCTGACCTTCAGATTCACAACTTTAAATTCAAACTGTGTCCTCTCTGTCAATAATATTCCAGACATTTAGATTTACTGCATTTACCATCATATCATGAGTGCCAATATAGTGCCTCGCTGAATGGCATCAACTCAGATTTCCAAATACATGCGCTGCACTGCTCAGTTCTGATTCAAATGTACACACTGATGGTCATATTAAGCTTTGTGTAACACTGGAGCATAATCTCAGATCAAACTGCAGGAAGATAACAAAGATCATGTTCTCTCCACAATCAAAAGCCTCTCCAGTACGGGATCACAAACATGACGTACACACTATTTGTTTTACAGCTGAATGCTAATTGGGAACACAGCGGAAATTGCCTCTGTGTCAATCAAATGCCTAGTTAGCTATTTGCCTTTTGCCCAATTAACGATTGCCATAACCAGAAAACTTTTCCCTTAGCTCCGGCGCTAATGAGTAATAAACTCAACAACTTCGGTTTGAGGTGTGGCGGCTCAATGCTAAGAGCCAATGCTTTCACTATAAAGGAGCCGTGCAGCAGCAGCAGCTATTCCGTTAAGTGTTATGCCTCTCTTGCCTTTCTCTTCGAGCAACATTTTCATCAGCTTACAGGTGGGCAATAGCTGCTGTATTAACCAAGAGAAATATCTGCTATGCAGGCTGCTGTAATATGTAATAGGGATGGTGTTTTCTTGCATAGCGAGAGTGCATACCAAGGTATAAATGGATAAAGGCAAGCCAAATGCAACTGAAAAGAGAACTTCAGGATAAAATGTACAGAAGTGCTGAATCCACCGGCACATAGAGTACTAGACATCTCATTAGCAACAATTACTGATGAAACAGAAAATTATGCACAAGCACTCAGCACGAAAAAACACTTTCAACTCCATACACACACACACACACACACACACACACACACACACACACACACACACACACACACACACACACACACACACACACACACACACACACACACAAACTATACAAACACCAGGGAAAAAAAAGAAAAAAGCAGGACACATATTCCTGCTTTGTGCAATAAGAAGGTTAGCCCTGTTACTAATTATGACACTAATTCATTATGAGGGAGAATTAGAGCCTGGCCTCTGCTGCGCCCAAACTCCAATCAGGCTGTAAATGAGGCAGAAAAAAAAAGGCTGAACCTGGTAATGGAGAGACTCTTCAGACATGTGAATTTAAACACCTGCACATCAGCAACTCACTTCTACATTGTTAGGTACTAAAAAAAGCAGAGAATTTGACATTAGTCTCAAATTATGACATGCCTAATTATGTATATGTATGTATGAGTGTGACTGTGTTTGAAATCTTACAAATACTGACTCGTGATCAGAATTAGTACCCTTTGTAGCACCTTTTTTCTCTGCAACGACCGGAGCGAATTTCTTCAAATTTGACGCAAGGAAGCACTTGGACGCAAGCCTGAACTGATAAGATTTCGGCGGTCAAAGGTCACTCTGAATAGAAATAGAATAACAATAGAAATGTTCCCAATCTTGCATTTAGCACCTTTAATTACTTACTGTATTTGTTAGACATGTCCGTAGAGCACCTTGAGATTCAGGTACATCACTACTGCTTTAAATTACTCTTATCATAATATTCAAAATCTAGACATTAAGCTTGTGTCTGCTTGTGGGTTTGAGCATTGGCTGTGGGAGCAACTATTAACTGAAGAAGAGACTGTTGGCACTGGGACACGACCAGACATCTGTCACAACATGATGTATTTTCTGTCCTCACCTTTTCGCCTCTTCCATTTCCAGTTAGGATATATACAGCTAACACCCGAGAGGACGGTGGCCTTAAAAGAGACTATAAAGAAAAAACACTGGTGAAATATCCTCGAAAACCACCTCCCGTTTTCTCTATTGTCCTGCGTCAAGGGAAGCATCTTTTCTGGAACTCCTCTCGGCCATACTTTGACAGCTAATTAAGAGGATGATGAGTGCTACATTGCTCTGATGTGACGGTGAAAAATTAAAGATGAAAGAGGAGATTATGTTTCTATTAATATGGTTTTAGTTTGCTCTTTTCCCACACCTCAGTCTTATGGCGCACAATCAAAAGTTAACTGAAAGGAAGAAAGAGTGAAATTCACAGCTGCATACATCCGTATCGCCAATATAATAATAAAACACGATGTGTTTAGTGCTATTGTACATAAAGGTGAGGTTGACATTGAAAAGACAATATTCACCAACACCTCCATTCTGTGTGAGTGATAGGTGAGAACATTAGCGGTAAAAGAGAATAGTCTGAAAAACAAACCACATTATAAATGATACACCGCCTGTTTACTTTAATGCCAGTTGCGAGCTGAGATAAAAATATATTCTGGTGTGATTTTATAAAGACATTGCTTGTGTTTACACGGCATGTTGATATATTGATATTCAAAACATATCTGTGAAACACTATGTAATTGTGGACGTTTCACAATATACGTAGCATTTAGAGCTTCTGTTCTGTATTGTCCTGCTCTGCTTCTGTTCCACATTTATTATTTTTTTATTGTTCTTCCATAACATTAAAAACAAGACAAGTTTACATACAGTAGGTTCATATAATTTATATCCTGAGATGTAAACAGAGAGTGGAGGAAATACAAGATTTGAGTTCATGCTCCTCCTTTTTATATCATTCTTGCACCACTCATTTGCCTAACGCTCTTGCACAAATATCGGGCTTATCGACCTCCAGAACCTCTCAGACTGAAGGAAATGATGAAATTCAATCAAACCTCCAACGAATTGAGGTTGATTGATGACTCTGTGGTGGTCTGGCCATTGCAATTCCGAGTGAAATCAGATAGACTCTCCCAACATTCTCTGGGTGAGGCCACAGGGAAAGAGAAAGACACGTCACAAATGCAGTAATTTGCACACTTGATGAACTGCAGAGGTAGTGTGAGACATCCATGGAGGCCTACTCCATACTACAGATGGAGAAAAAGCAATATTAAGGACAAATTGGATTGAATACACCATAAAAGTGTTCATTATCATTCATTCGTCCCCAGAGGATGAATCCTGCTGCCTTTGGTGATCCCCTGACTTTTCTAGTAGCGTCAGCATGAGGTTGACAGTCTTGTATTTTAGTGAAATATCTCAACAAGTACTGGATGGATGGCCATGAAATTTTGTACAGACGTTCGGAATTGCCGGAGGATGAATCCTAATTAGTTTGATGATTTCTTGACGTTTTATCTAGCGCCACAGATGTCGTGAAATATCTCAACCTCTAAGTTGGATTAGACAAAATTTGGTACAGACATTCATGATCCCCTGACTTTTCCTCAAGCACCACTATGCAATTGATATTTTTAATTTTGAGGGAAATGTGTCAACTATTGGATGGATTGCCATGAAATCGGGTGTACAAATTCACATTCCCCTCAGGATGAATTGTAATCACTGTGGCGAATCCAGCGAGAATGTAAATTTGTCCAATACTTTGCTTTATGATCAAATATCTGTAAAAGTAATGACATTCCCATCAGGTGCACTTTGTGTTCAGTGCTTATTAGCAAATGTTATCATGCAATCATGCCAAACTAAGATGGTGAACACGTTATACCTGCTAATCATCTGCATGTTAGCATCGTCATTGAGAGCATGTTAGCATTTACCTTAAAGTACCAGTGTGCCTAACAGGTGGCAACCTCCAGTTCTGAAAAGTGAAGCCAAATGTGGAAGTGCCTTAAACTTGCATTCTTTCTAACAGCCAGCAGGGGGCGACTCCTCTGGTTGCAAAAAGAAGTCTGATTGTATAGAAGTCTACGAGAAAATGACCCTACTTCTCACTTGATTTATTACCTCAGTAAACATTGTAAACATGAGTTAATGGTCTCAATCACTGGTTTCAAGTCTTCTCCAATACAGCATGATGTTCATGTAGTAAATTATGGTCCCATTTAGAGTCAAATAGACCATAAAGCAGGGGATGCTTTAGGGCGGGGCTACCTTGTGATTGATAGGTCGCTACCACGGCGTTGTCCGGTCTGGGAGTTGTCCGTGTTTTTGTCTTAAAATTTGAAACCTTTTTCAGTGTGTTTCCAGTTCATCAAAGTTAATTATAACATTTTGGTCACATAAAAATGTTTTATTCAGTCTTTGGTTGTACTTAGCTCCACCCTCTCATGTCACTGCTGGTTGCAAAAACAACCAAGATGGCGACGGCCAAAATGCCAAACTCAAAGTTTCATAACCACAAACCAATGGGGTGACTTCACAGTGACTACGTCCACTTCTTATATACAGTTTATGGTGCCTAAGTACAGCCTGTATTTAATACTGTATACAATCCATTGTTTGTGGTGCCCGAGCTGCTAAATTACTCTCTTAATACCAACATCTTAAAAATATTTATCCAGCTAGATATATTTGACACCAATTTAGATAATATGAACTAACTTTTACTCCATTTCATTTTGGAATTTACACCAACATACGACCGCACTGATGAAAGCAAAAAAACTGCCTAAGAAAAACCTTGACGTGCTTTTTGTAAACAGTTAATCTGGATATGGGTCTTTGCAATACTATGGTAAACTTTGAAAGTCACTTTCAGTCAAGGCTACCTCCAAATGTATTTGAGGCTTGGCAGCAGAGTTCCCTGACAGGTTGTGCCCCCGCTGCCCTAGTTGCCGCTTGGCCCTCCTTTACTCTGTATGGTGAAAGCAGCGCTCAGTACTGGCATGCCTGTGGAGAGGCTGTGTGTAGGGTGTGTGTCGGGTGGTGTTGGTGGTTATGTGTGTTGTGTGTGGGTTTTGTAGGGTTTGGCCCGAAACCAATCAAACCAGCACTTGTGACTTGCATTGGCTCAAATAATTCCCTTTAAATAAATCATAGAATCTCTGTGGTTAGAAGTCTTGATTGACTGACGACGGGCGAGGAGGGACAGAAACGTTCACACTGCTCTGACTCCGTCTGCATCTCAAAGTCATATATTTAACCGAGCAATTTCCAACAGATTAATTTGCTCAATGCTATAAAATATGTCATGACACTTCAGTGACATGCTGATGACATTTCAAAGGGGAAATAAGTAAAAGATGCCCTTCACAAAAATGACAAAATAACCATAATTCATCAGGGGTTGATGAGGTTGTTGATCCATATCAGTGACTTGAAAGATATTTTTCAAAAGATGTCTGGATTTAGAGCTGAGCATCGCTAGACGTTTCAGCTACCGGGGCTACTGAGCCTTGTTCTCAAAACTAAAATAGGAAGTGACACGGCGACGTTGTTCCCGTATGTTACACTGTGATATAATACCTCTTCGCCAGTTGTTATTATTAAACTTTATTGTGTGCTTGAATCATAAGGACGCCGTCACTCAAGGGGATGGATCGAGGGTGGGGAGTCGGTGGGGGTGTAGCTTGATATTCTTCTGCTGACACTCTCAAGGCGCCCACACGGGATGGTATGCTTGTCATGTGTGGGCGCTTGTTGACATGTCATCATGGATGTGCACATTGGTGGCAGGAAGGCAGAGAATATATAAATGTTAGACAATGCCAAATCTTGTCTTTGTAGCCACCAGTCACACATTGTCACACATTTTGCAAATGTGTCTGAGCTTCCTCCAGAAGACAGCCTTGGTAATTGTTCATCTTGGCAACTGCTTCAATTAAGGCCAGTAACCTACAGCGAGAGTATGAGACAGTACATGTGTATCATTACATTGTAATCGTTGTTCAACTAGTCATTTTCAGTAGTAAGAGACAGAAAATATAACTCTACATCTGAGGTTTGTAACATCAGTGTAAAGTGTTTTGCCGATGAAAAGCCTCCAGAGTACATTAGGAAAATCTGTGAGTTTACTGGTTAACATATTGATTATATCTTGTAATTAACATAATTTACTGCTTCACCGCATTAATGATATTAAACTGGACAATTTTGTTGTCATTAATGCAGCTTTCACCAGGGAAATTAAAAGGTGATGTTAAACCTGCAGTAGGCAGAATGTTTTTGGCATCATTGGGCAAAAATTACATATTAACCTTTCAGTATATTGTAATTCAAGTTTTCTGAGAGAGACTTCTGCACTTCCTCATGGCTCTGTTTTCAGGTTTAAAAAAAATCTAGCCCAGAGATGGGAGACTTTGACCAATCACAAGTCATTTCAGAGAGAGAGAGCGTTCCTATTGGCTGTTCATTCAACGGCGGCGGCTGTCAATCACTTGCGAACGCCGATCAAACGGTCAAACTAGGCAGTGCTGATCAAATATGAAGTTACACTACAAGATGTTTCTGTAAACATTTTACACGAGAAATAGGCATTACAGTAACAGAATATTGATTCATATTTGATCAGCGCTGCCTAGTTTGACCGTATAATCGGAGTTTGCGAGTGATTGACAGCTGCTCAGAGACGGCAAGGCTCCAGCTCGGCTCTGATTGGTTGTTTTTCCTGTGAAATCCTGCAGATGCCATCAGGAGCACCGGAGGACACATAGACACATGATTTTTTATGTCTCATGCACTACTGTCTGGATATAGTGACCGCTTTATAAAAATAACTTCTTCTAATCATATTTGCTCCAATATTGCCTACTGCTGCTTTAAGGTAAAAGCAGAGTGAACAGAAATACTGTGAAATGCAATACTGAAAACTCACCGTGGTTAACACATTCATACATATTTAAAGACACACTGTACAGTGTACATGCTCATACATACACTACACACACAGTTGCATACAGGCGCAGAGTGGGCACCTGCTGGGAATGTCTGCGGGTCTGGACATGACCCTGTCAAGAGTCTTCAGGAGATTAATTTCCCAGGCCTGTTTTCTTAGATAAAAAATTGAGACGGAATTTCCAATGTGAAACGTGGGGAACAAATCTGAAAATGATATATATTTCAAAGGGGATTAAGTAAATCAGCACATTTCTCACTTCCTTCATTTGTCCTTTGTCTCAATCCAATATTTAAAGGCAATAGACTGTTAGCCTTGTATGACGTTGCTATGAGAATTTCCAGTGGTAGACGTTGTCGGTGCAAAATAAAGCTTAGGACTCCATGCAATGATAATCAGGCCAAAAAAAGCCATCCAAAGTAATTTATCCTCCAAAGTAATTTCAGTATTTATGGGATTCACCTTCAAAATGTAATGTGGCATGCAGGTAGAAAAAACATTATAAATGAGAAATCCAGTGAGAACGAGAGTGAGGGAGAGACGGGGACGGAGAGAAAATCCAAAGTGGGAGTCATAAAGTAAAGTAGAGTCTGCCGTTCAGACAGGTCTCCCGTGACCTCCACCACCAGAACCCTACGACCTTCACATCTGACAAAGCTAAGAAGGACACAGTGGAAATATGAGGCCGTCTCCGCCACCTCCGTATTTGAACGCACTCATTATGTCTCTGTCTGGATAAGAGCATCTGTTAAGTGACTGAATAGTAAATTGTATGCTGAGGACAGCAGACTAGCAGGGCAGATAAAGGAGCTTTGTCTTAGTTACATTTCAGCAGGTAGCAGCATGGCTTGGACTGCCAACAGGTTTTGCTACTGTGCAAACCTAATGGTGGATGACTGAGGGGAGGAGAGGGAGTCGCTGGGAGAAGACATGCGATTTTGCACTTGTCCAAGCGGTTTTTCTGTGAAATTCGCACACGAGTGGCGTCTCGCTTTGTTTAGGGAATGCATTGCAAAATGTAGATTTTGAAATATGCATTATTATGTCAAATTGTGCCAAGTAATAATCAGATGACGGAGATTGCATGTCTTTGACACTATAATCATGCCAGCTTTTTACAATAATGCCTCTTTAAATTGCTGTGGTTGTTCTCATATCAACTGAAGGGTGATTTGTTGGATTGGTAGAAAGGCAGAGATACAATGTTGAAGCTTTGGGTTGAAAAAAAAAAAGATGCCACTTGTCAGTTGAATAAATACTGTTCAAGGACTTGGAAAGGTAATATTATATAACATACATTTTATATATAACTTTTTTTTGTGATAGTTAGGGTGTTAGTGAATGGAGGCCAGTTAATATTTAAAGGTCACCTGTGAAGTTTTCTTGTAAACAAACAAAAGTTATGTTTGCATTCGGTGATTTTCAGGTCTTTTACATTATAAAGCAGGTTTAAGTGCTATAAAAATCAAACGCTCAATATACGGAGAAATACACACAGCCCGTATTCAGAAATTGTGCATTTGAAACAAGCCGTTTGTGATGTCACAAATATACAATATTAGACCATTACACAGTTTTAAGCATTTTAAATGTGTCCCAGTTTATTTCCTGTTGCAGTGTCTGTAAATAACATCAGCTGACAGGAAGTAAACATGGACCCAAACTGTTGCCTAGCAACGCAATTCTGTTGCAATTCCGTTAAAATGCACTAAAACGGAGCGTTTCAGACAGAGGGTGAATACAGGCATATTCAGGCAGACAGTATGAGGAAAATAAAGGTTTTAACATGTTTTAATAGAAACATAAAATACAAGAATGAACCTGAAAATGAGCATGATATGGGACCTTTAAACAAAATCTCTTGTTGCATTTTTGATAAACAATGTTGGAGTTTCTGTTTCATCTTTGCTGGGCCTTTATTATAAATGTTTCAATAGCTCTTTTGACATAATTGTTTGTTTTTTTATTTGAAATAAAAACTGAATTGCTTTCACATCATGTGCCTCTTTAATATATAAAATAACGGATGTATATTGATAAATATCAATAAGCATTATCGATTGATAAATTGGGAAAATCGCATCTGTTGGCCATGAAGTCAATCCCAGGTAACATAGAAGCTTACAAGCAAAAAAAAAAAAAGAAGTTACATTTTTTACTACTGAGGATTGTGTGTTAGTACTTGAACGCCATCCAGAACAGTTTTCTTGCAGCTGATCAGAATTCTTGGCTTGCCTTGCTCTTCCTTCAAACCTTCTATTTAAGGATTGCACCCCCTCCGAGCTATTGTACCAGTGCCACTGTGCTAATCAATCACAGACCACGCTCTGTGCAGTAGTGTACGTCTGTGTGTGTGTGTGCATACTTGCACGCTGGTGAAGGAGTGTTTAGCTGATGCTATTCGAATGATTATGAGTCCTTAAACATCAAGCCTATTGCCAAATTGCCCTTGACAAACAGGAAATATGTTGTTAGCTAAGATAATGTGCTGCCTATTATTTTAGGCTATAGTGCTCTGCCAGAACGCAGGATTATTTGGAGCTTGCAGGGCGGCGGCAGCTGCACGCTTAGAGATACACAGAGCTGAAACAGGGAGCATCACCACCATTATGTTGCCAGTTATGGAGACAAGAAAGAAAATTGTAGGTTATACCTACAGGCAAAAAAAGAAATGCCTTTTGGCCCCCTCAGCACATATAGTATTTAGACATGCAACAATTTTAAGCTAAAAAAAAAAGCAACAGTATTTGCATAGCCATAAATTATCCATAATAATACACTCTCGGGCTTAAAAAAAAATACTTTTTTTTTTTTACAGAAGATACAGTAGCTACAAAGATTTGCTTTGTGCTTTCATGTGGTCCAATTTGGGATTTCTCCAGCTCAATTTCCCGACAAAGTCTAAGAAAACTCTTTCAGCCTGCTGAGTTACATATCAAAAGCAGTGTGAGAAAAATGTATTAAATATATGCCAATAAAAATCAGACATCATTATTACAATTCATTTGACAGTAATATAGAAGAATGTCTTCGTGAGTTATCTGTACTTTTAGCGGGCTCAGCTAATTACATGTTCCCCCTCATCTATCTCTAACATCTCTGACTTCATTAATCAAGGAATGGAATAATTCTATAAAAACAGTATACCGTTTTTTCATTTACTTGAATAGTACCTGCATAAATACTGAAAAATTTTTGCACATATTATATGTGCAAGCATGTTGTATTGTTCTGTATTTTCACAAATATTTAAATCCGTTGTATCACTTCCATTCTGTGGAGGCTTAGATAAGCAGTATGTCATCTTAAACAGGGCTTTTAGATAAAGCGGGTGATATGTGCTAATATCTATCGTCCGCTATATTTTCCTCTATTAATATGCGTCAACATTACAGTATATGGAAATGTTTGCCTGTGGAATAGACTGCAACATAAATCATTCACACATCCCACCATATAACATCTCCGTGGACGTAGATGAATGTGACATTAGGGAATCTCTCCATGTGTCAATCTCATATGGCAAAGCTTGACAGTAAAAAAAAAAAAAAAAAAATGTGATGAATATAAACACCTGCTGACATGCATGCACCATAAAAGCAGTTTGAGAGGATGCATGTTTCACAGTAAATCAAATGTCTTCCAACAAAACTGTCAGGGCAGTGTTCAAGTGAATCACTAGTGTATGGTCGCACTGGGAAGATGGTTCATGCAAAAAATACTCAACTCAGGGAACGTTTTTTACAGTTTTAGTGCTGAAATTAGATCATAACAAGGTGCTGAATGTTAACATAGAATCATAATCGCAAATTGGTATGCCCTTTATAATCATATAGTGTGCTATATTGTCTTTATTGTCAAGAGGAAATGGTGTTTGTAATAACTGAAAAACAATTACAATTGTTTGTTCAAAAAGTCGCCGACCGACCAGTCAATTAATCAACTAATCATTTCAGCTTTATATTATAGAATAATTATTATTATTGATGCATTTACATGTGAGCAGCATGTTAATGTTGTTGCTTGTTGAGGTAACTTTAAATACTTTAGACTACCCAATGGTATATAACCTATAACAATGCATCTTATTCAGCGGGCAACCTCCAGGTCTGAGAAGTGAAGCCAATGCAGAAGTGCCTTAAACCTGCATTTTTTCTAATAGCCAGCAGGGGGCGACTCCTCTGGTTGCAAAAAGAAATCTGATTGTATAGAAGTCTATGAGAAAATGTGCCTACTTCCCACTTGATTTATTACTTCAGTAAACATTGTAAACATTAGTTTATGGTCTCAATCGCTAGTTTCAAGTTTTCTTCAATACAGCATGATGTTCATTTAGTAAATTATGGTCCCATTTAGAGTCAGACCGTAAAGCAGGGGATGATTTAGGGCGGGGCTACTTTGTGATTGACCTTTTAGGTCGCCTAAAAATGTCTTGTACTGTCAATCAGCTGTTCTGACCTTTCCTCTTAGTTACAGCTGTGATTACTTGTTAAATATAACAGTTTCGTCTAAAAAATGTCTTATTCAGCGTTCAGTTGAACTTAGCTCCACCCTGTCGTGTCCCCTCCGGTTGCAAAAAACGAAGATGGCGACGGCCAAAAACCAAGATGACGAGAGCTAAAATGCTGAACTCGAGGCTAAAGATCTTTGTTAACAAGGTAACTAGTAACCATAGCTGTCAAATAAATGCAGTGGAGTAAAGAACACAATATAGCCCTCTGAAATAGAAAAAAAAATAGCAAAGTACAAGTGCCTAAAATTTGTATTTAACTGCAGTACTTGTAGTAAATGCACCTACTTTCCACCACTACATTTGAGTAACTGCTTGCACCATTAATAATGCTTAGACACTATTTCAGATTTGGATTTTTGGTTTAGAGGTGCAGAATCATCGCCTTAGAGCAGTTGCAAATATGTTTTTTATGACTTGCATGTCTTCATAATAAATGGAAGAAATGGCGTCACAGCAAATATGGAATATTAGGCTGCCAATACTAGAAATGAATTACCTCATGCCATGCTGTAAATCTTTCCTTCAAACTTGCACTAAATGTGCCCAAAGCCTTACAGCAGGATATTATCATGGGTGGATGTCAAAGAGGGGAGTCTGGAAAGCTGGTGGAGCTTGTACCAATTAAACCAGTTTGTGTTTTGTGGAGAACTGTACAAATAGATGTCCAATAGATGACAATAAATAAATGGGAACAACAGCAGCTGAGGCCACTCCTGCATCGGAGGCTTGCCATGGGTAAGACCGTGTCTGCAAGACTAACACAACAGATGCGCTGTACACCACCTGGATGCTGCATCCCACGGACTACATCATTTCATCACTGACCCTTTGGCTCAGAGAGAGGCGGAGAGAGAGGCAGAGACGGCAATAAATGCCTCAAAATGAATCTATGAAATGTCATAGGAAGCTTTAATTTTAGAATCCTCATGTACCAAAATGACCAAATGTATTACCAGCCAAGACTAATCCCTTTTATATAAATCCCTACATTTCCTACTTTGTCTTGTTATGAGAGGCCATGTGTGTTTACTGGATGCTACTCTCCATATTCCTCCCTAAAAAGCATCAAATACTATATGTGGAGTGGGACACAATCTCATCCATCACGATCAATGTCTCCATGTGACTGTCATATCGCTGGAAAACAAAAACACACTCACCCTACCAGCAGTTGCCGATGACGCAGAAAATAAGGTCAAAGTCTCAACATTACGGACGATAAAAGTGAATTGGGAAGCCGAGTAAAACAATCAATATCAACAAAACAGACTGTGATTGTGCACAACAGCCTTTTAGATTATTTAATTCATCCCTTCAGGCTGACAACACACTCCATGCTGCATTTCTGGTCGGATCTTATAGGGTTGTAAATCTCATTATCTTTCTTCAAACTACGCAAGTTTGATTACATTTGAGTAAAACATGACTTGAGGAGGGGTTTGACAGACAGACGGTTAGATAAAAGAAGAAGTGGCAAAAAAATTTGAAGTCGAACAGTCCCATAACTAAATCCTCTAATAGCACTGAGAGTAAAATGCTTTGGCAGGGACTTTTGGATGGCTGAGGTCTGGAGAAGATTATTTTTGCTGAGTGGAGTGACAGCTAGCTTGTGAGCAAGTTTAGCTGGTTAAGCTACTTCCACTAAGGATGATATGTGGCACTGTATGACCCCAGCTACTTTTCTTTTTTTTTATTTTATCTTCTATCTCTGAATCATGCCTTTTCTCTAAAACTCATAAGTAAAGAATCTCGAGCAAATTCTCAAGATAAATGTTGTATTTCCATTTTGTTGAATTGTATTTACAGTATGTCGTGGCAGCCAGTACTCTGGCCAGTCGAAATTGATATATAATAAGAATTTGTAATCCGTTTGTTTATTATCTGGACCACAAACCGTAATAATTGTAATAAATCTCTCATCATTTTAACTGCTTCTCGTGTTCGGCCCAGCTTTCTAGAGTACATGGCCTGTGATGCCAAATTGAGAGATAGTATAGAAAATAGATAATAATACTCGGTAACAGGAACACAAATATATAAATGAGTAGAGCTGAACAGTTGATTTTAATTTATGGAAAATTCACTCGCAAATTTTATGTTAGCGTTAGTTGTTGTGACTAGCCCAGTTCCGTGACCAACATATAACATTAGCAAGTGCATATCAACTACATTACCATCTTCATTGTATCCCAGCTGCTGGGCGATCTCAAGCCAGATATTGCTCTTTATTTGGTTGTTGACGTCGTGTTTGTTGTACATTGTTGGGTGTTGAGAACTGGACGGCCTCCGAAAATGCACACTCTCCGTGCAATGAACAGAAGCACGAGGCAAATTATGATGCAGAATTACAGTGTTCAGTTGGAACAAAGCATTTCATTGTTCAAACATATATTTCTGCAGGCAGAAATCCGCTGAAATCGAGGTCCATCCAATTTTTTTCCCTGCAACAACCCACGAATATCAGTTGTTTTCAATTTCCTTGCAAATTCTTCAGACGAAAACCTGTGCATGATTCAGGATCATGATGACGCACCATTGTTCTATTACAAAACAATGAACTACAGGGTAGATAAACAAAAGTAGAAAACCAAAGGAAGAGCAAAGCAGCTGTGTGACAAAGCTGAAAAGAGATGTGAACAGAAGCACATGCAGGATATTGGAGGAAGTTGTTGCAGAACTATCTCCAATAAAGTATTTTCATGTAACATGTTTCAGGAGGAAATGTAATGGCACAAATGAAGTTCCGATGCAGGAAGTATACTGGTAGATTGCCAGCGCACAGACAACATGAGCCGGACACCGAAGACATGTATGAGAATAAATATGAACACGATATAATAAAGTAAAAGGAAAGATAAAATCGAACACATAGCTGATAAAAGTTTTTTTTTTTTTTTATAAAAATGCAATTCATCCCAGAAAATAATTTTGTTCAGCTGTCAGAAATAGAGACATAAGCTTTGGCAGACAACATGAATTGGTAATGACGATGAATCCATTATATCTGCAAATGTATGTATCATCAGTATAGCTGTGTGCACTGAAAGGTCTGCACTGTATACATACGGTATATAATCAGGATTAGGACCCTATGGAAAGGTTACTGTACAATCCATCCATATGGCTGTGGGAGGCCAAGTAGATTTAATCACACATTTTGGCTCATAATCTCATCATCAACTGGGCATGGTGTCTGAATGTTTTTTTTTTTTTTGTGTGCAATGTAGCCGTTAGTCAAATGAGGCCAGTGCAATCAGCCCTGACAGATTTAGAGCATGTTACAAGCCCTGTTTGTCACAGGCTGTACCTGCCACTCAACTAGCGAAAGAGAGAAAAAGAACAGGAGAAAAGAAAATAAGACAATTTTTGTCATTTGCCTTTTGAATATCTTTAGGTAACCTGAAAGGAAGTAATTTTAGGGCCTCCTGGGGCTTAAATGGTGTGCCTTGATTTTGTTGAAAAGCACCGCCACCCACACAAAAAAGGACTGTACTAATTCCATACTTCCTGCTAATTGCTTATAATTGCCCGCCCAAACTTTCTATAGTTCGAGACTGAAATCTTAATGATAGGTTTGATTGATTTTGAAGGAACTGCAAAGTCACATAATCAAGATTTATATGTTCTGTTGGATGATTTTTGGCTAAATATAAAGAAAAATGTCATTTCTTTATGACATATTTTGCTTCATAGAGCGCTGCAGGAATGAGTCCTAAAACCTGGAAATGAGTTAGCATTTAAGTGCTTCCGGTTCCTCCTCTCAAAGTCAGTGGATTTTTCTGAATGGGTTTTTATTTAGATGCTTGAAATAAGGTCTGTGCTTAAAACAAGCTCAAGATATTTTAACATTTTTTGTCTACGATATAAAATTCGGCAGTAAATACTAGTAAAAGGTGGGTGCTAACAAATGGCTAAATGAGACTACTAAACGTCATCACGCCGACTCGTCCGCCTTTACAGCATTGTTGTGTATACTCGCACTCATGCGACCGTGATGTAGTTCGTTTATAGACGTTTTTAACGTTTTAATCAGCTTTTTACGTCTGCCGATTGCATTCACACTTCAAAAATCAATAATAAAAGTGTTGCTCATTTGTGGAGATTATCATACGGAACAAAACGTGTAAGTACCGTGTTTGCCACAGAGCTTATTTTCTGCAGTAATCCAACACCAAATGGAAAAATCACAATATAACTTAAGGGTTGGCCTACAAAAATATATGTCATCCCTGCACCGCTCTATTCATCACTATATTTGAACTTTGGAGAATCAATACAAGCGCCTGAATTTCCCTGTTGTGATGGGTTACTATACCATCTTTTCATGGCATTACTGTTTGGTTTGCGTAATTGCAGACAAGGCAGAAGCCAGGCCAGACAATGAAGAGCTTATATTTTTCCATGCGTCTGCACCACCTGCATCCTACCGTCTAAATAAATCTAAATCAAACCCTTTTTAAGTCGTCGCATTACAATTTTAAGCCATTTTGACCCAAAGTAGGTCAATCGTTCCTGACAAAAAACGCAAAGAAAATGTGACTCTTTCAGTCCTCTCTTGATTGCCTAATTTGAACAGACATGGATTGACACGGCAGGTGATGATTTGAGTGCTTGAAAAATAGCAGGTTTGAAAATACGCTTCCAATCCTATCCAGCTTCAAGGTGAGACATTCGATGGTGAATAGTTGTTGCAGTTGTCAAAAAAAAAAAAAAAATGGAGGAAAAAAGCTTCTTTTATGCAACATAATGTTCTGGCCATGATGACAGAAACAGTGAAGAAATAACATTTGTGTTTGTGCTTTGACATTTGACATTGGCCATGAAAATTAACATCATTCTCATGACACCAATCAAATCACCAGTTTTAAATTCTAAAGTATTTTTTTTAAAACCACGTTGTATAATGGTAAAAAAAAAAAAGTGTTAATTCATTGTAATTTGACAAAAGCTATAATTAACCATTTCAGAGTTTGTGTGTTTAAGCCTCCACAGCAGTGTACAGGAAGTGTAGGGGAAGAGAGCAGAGGGTGTAGCCCTCTATTTCTCAAATTCTCTCCACATAATCACCTGCAACAGGATTAGTTCAGGGGCTCAGGGTCTGCCACTAGGTCCTAAATATGTTTGCCAAAAGCCCCAGCTGGCCTTACCCATTATTTGGACCAGGTACTGCAAAATCCCCCCCACCCCCCAAGAGCATGCCATGCCTCCATCTTTTTTCTGCATCCTCTCATCCATCCATCCATCCATCCACCCATCCATCCGCCCATGCCCATCAACAACTCTGTGTCTCCTTTCTTAATGTTGGGCCAAGCCAGCGGCCCTACAATTATGTTTATCAGAGCTTGATATCACTGCAGTAAAACATTTAATTTGCATTTGATAGGTAAGACAGACTGACAAACGGACGGACGCTCTGTTCCACTCGTAAACGTGGCTTCACTCTGCTCATGTCATGTAACTGAGGTCATGAGTGTCGTGGGTTTTGCCTTCTGCAGTGTCATCACTTGCTGATTGAAGGCTTTTAAAAAAAACTGCATGTTTGTATTTTTTGTAAATGACTGCTCTTAGCTAGCAAAGCAGTAAGCAAGCTAGCAAAGGGTTGCAAACACATAGCTAGAGGGTCCAGGCGAGTTGCAAACGAAGCACATTTGAGAAAAGCATGAACATAAACAGGTCATTCCTGAAAAGATGATACTGTATATTTTATACTGAGATGCACAAATTTTAAGGATAAAATGAATTAAGTGTATCATCACGTGTTGACATTTGACGGTAGGCGATATGCAACCACATTAAAGAATTTAAGACTATTGCACACTGAACATGTCACACCTTGCCACTTGTTCTACCCTTTCAAAGCCTGCCCAATCAAATTACAGCTTACTAAAAAACTTACGGTGTGCTGTTTGTATAATTGTTTGAAATAACTATGTATTGGCTTTTCTTCAGTTTGAATCTAACAGTTCATGCCTATAAATTATATAAATTACACGATGACATATAAGGCGTTGCACTGAGCTCCCGGCACCCAAGTGGCGAGTGCAGCTCAGACCGCTTATCATGTGTAGACAGCCTGAGACATGGGGAGGGAGAGTCTGAGGCTGAGTGTGTCTGAGGCTTAGGAGGGAGGAGAGGGACATGATACTAGTCACTATGACAGGGTAGCCTGTCTTAATCACTGTATGGAAGCAATGCACTGTGCTTTTCATATCAATAATTGAAGTTAATGGATACTCACCTCACAATACGTCTTTTCAGTTTGTTGTGTCAGACTGAGGATTTTGAGGTGGCAACTCCTCCTTTCCAAATGTGTAAATCATTAGCTACTGCAAAATGTGCTGGAGCAAATCTCGGTGTGAGGATTGAGTAGGTGTACGCACATTGTATCAATACCTTTAACTGTATAATATGCAGGAATCTCTTAAAAAACAATGCATAGACTCATACAAAAATGATCCCCCTTAATCATCACTTATGACCCACTAGAAGCATGTGGTGGTATCTGCATCTACAGAGACTCTGCCCTCTGCCTGCGTTTTCTCTTTTCTTCTTATTTTTGCTGTGTTCGAGACGTTTCTGGGCGTCAGCAAAGAGCCTTTGGGCCCCACTTGGGGGTGTAACAATAAGCCAATAGGCAGGGTGTGCAGCCCATTCTCATTCCCAGGTCCAATACCACCGCTTTGTCACGCCCTTCAACGTATTATACCGAGGCAGAAGTCCCCCTTTAGCTCTGTCAGATACAAAGTAGCCGTATTTGACGGATGAGAATGGGTTATTACATCGCTGTGTGTTTTTGTGCTTCAGTTTTTCCCCTGCTCTTCGTCTCTCTCCTCTGCTGTGTGCTGCTATCGGTGTGTCAGTTTGACACATCTAGCAGAGAGGACAGGATGAAGCCTTCCCTTTGGCTGGATTCAAAATCCAGCAATGCGACTCAAGTGTGTCTATTTGTGCTTTAGAACGTAACTGACGTAAATAACATTTCATTCCTCTGATTCGCTGCTTTGCGCTCACTAACGTCGCTCCCTCTCTTCATTCACTCTATAACTCCCTTGACCATCGCTGCTCTCTTTCTCCCTCGGCTCGTTGATCCATGGAGGAGGGGGCCTACTTTGAATGCCGTGTGTTTACAAACAGCAACCGACAAATGTAACATGTTACAGCTTTAACTTTTGCTGTGGAACAAACGGAAACTCAATCTCCAGACCGTGTCCAAAACTTGGCGTAAGTATTAAATGGGTAGTAAATGGGTCAGGGGAAATTTCATACCTGTATAATGTAAAATTGAAGACAAAAAACTGTATATTTTACATTTATGAAATGAATTAATATGGAGAATAAGTAGGATAAGAAGGT
Organism: Helicolenus hilgendorfi; assembly: GCA_916700815.1. Lineage (NCBI taxonomy): Eukaryota > Metazoa > Chordata > Actinopteri > Perciformes > Sebastidae > Helicolenus > Helicolenus hilgendorfi. Next base: position 827 of record CAKALG010029058.1, on the reverse strand, counting down.
TAAGCAAGCATGCAAAAAAAAAAAAAAGAGCTGAAGCGCTTTAAAATAATGCTTTAAAAATGGAAAATGCCAATAATGCATCATGACAAAAACATGGCTATCTTTATTGATACCTTGATATTTCTAGTTTATTTTCTCAAAGTATTTCCTGTAAATCATTACAAAGAAAGCGATTTGTAAAAGAGATCTTATGCAAAAATGCAGGTTTGCTATGCATGGCCAGAATGGAAATACCAGAGTCAAAGAGACATATGTACATCGATCTCAGGTCAAGCATAAAAGATTGAGATTCTAACACCTTACAATCCTGATAATCTCTCTATGCTTATCAGCGCGGAAGGACTAGGGAAAGATGAGAGCGTCCTGCTGTTGCTTATCCCCTCCCAGCATGGCCACCGCACTGATCAGAGGAGGAGGACACAGGTGGAGACCTGGAACAGTGTCATCATCAATGCTCAAACAGAAACGAAACAGTCTGGCCCAGGCACCAGGAGCTGGATTTAGCCAAGGTGGGAAATGCCAGCCAAATGCCTTTTTGCTCTTCCTGATTCCACGCTGCCCTCTCATAACAATATCAGGGGCTGTTCCGCGGATGGAGAGAAGGCTAATATTGAGCAGGCAGGCCAGACAAATAAGAGCAAAGTGTACTTAGCCACCTGTGGACCAGCTGGAGAGGAGATGGCCATAAGATGGCATGGTGTCCTCGGAGATTCAGCCTGATGAACAAAATGAATGAAAACAACAGAAGCACTGGACCTGCTGCCACACAGAAAATTATACAAGCCCTTTATCAGAATTACTAATGAATGGTTCTGCCACAACACTTA
>CAKALG010029053.1:0-12689 GCA_916700815.1 Helicolenus hilgendorfi | reverse complement strand
ACACCGGCTCTGACAGCCCAGCACTAGACCTGGTGATGCTACAGGACGACTGCACAATATCCGCCAGTCTTTGCACAAGCCTGGGAATGGATTACCCACTATGCATTATGTTGACTCTTCTAGGTACATAAAAATCCTCCCATTTTTATTGGAAATTACCATCTGAGGTGCTTTTTGCAGTGTCCCAGTAAGCTTTTATTTGATGAAAAGACCACTGCGAGTAAAACTGGACTAAATGTGACTGAAAAATGTAATCTTTTTAGACGTCTAGCGTCACATAAAACTGTTATTTCAAAAGCATTTAAAAGAGTATATTTAAATTAGAGCTGTCAATTGATTAAAATATTTAATCGCGATAAATCACATACTTGTCCATGATTAATCGTGATTAATCGCAAATTAATCACCCATTTTTTATCTGTTCAAAATGTACCTTAAAGGCAGATTTGTCAAGTATTTAACGCTCTTATCAACATGGGAGTGGGCAAATATGCTTGCTTTATGCAAATGTATGTATATATTTATTATTGGAAATCAATTAACAACACATAACAATGACAACAATTGTCCAGAAACCCTCACAGGTACTGCATTTAGCATAAAAAATATGCTCAAATCATAACAGGCAACAACAGCCAGGCATGTCAGTGTGTCAGTGTGCTGATTTGACTATGACTTGACCCAAACTGCATGTGATTATCATAAAGTGGGCATGTCTGTAAAGGGGAGACTCGTGGGTACCCATAGAACCCATTTTCATTCACATATCTGGAGGTCAGAGGTCAAGGGACCCCTTAGAAAATAGCCATGCTAGTTTTTCCTCGCCAAAATTTAGCGCAAGTTTGGAGCAATATTTAACCTCCTTGATAACAAGCTAGTATAACATGAATTCCTTAAGTTTTCTAGTTTTATGTGATGTCAGTATCTTCACTCTAGCTTTAAAACTGAGCCTGCTACAACCTAAAAAGTTACGTTAATGCGTTAAAGAAATTAGTGGCGTTAAAAGGAATTTGCACTAATGCATTATTATAGCGTCAACTTTGACAGCCCTAATTTAAATTAAAATCAAATTTGAAAAATCAAATAAAAAATCAAATCCAGTTGTAATTTAGTAGTCTCCGCGTTTCTTTTGACCTATAAAACCACCACCAAGTTTTCTCTCTCGGACTCCCTTAATGCTTCTCCAGTTGCACTGGTTAGAACACGTCTAGCTTGAAATCACTGACCTTTTTGTTAACTGCAATTTAATGGGGTGATTAGGTCTACTTCGCTCTATTTTCAAAGTATACATCCATCTTCCTAAAGGTGTTGACACTGCAATAACCCTGCCTCTCAGCAGGCTCCTCACAATGCACGCTTGCTTACCGGTGAAACGCCAAACAAGCACACCCTTGACATTTTCGCGCACCACCTCATGAAATCCATAAATTGTGTGTATTTATGACTGGCCTTCCCGGCGCTTCATAATGAGAGTTGTGAAAGGTTTGCCTGGCAACACTTTGACCCGCTGACCGAAGGAAAACATACAGTAGGTTCTAGTTATTCTGGGGATGATGTCACGCTGATGTCTTCACTCGGATTGGTTCTTTCCGTGTGCGTTGGCCTTATGTAAGTCTCTATGAAAATGTCACTCCAAAAACATAAAACCTTGACAGTACAAGGACATATCTGTGCCTCTATGTTTTATTCCTGAGGCAGACATATCCAGCGGTGCAGTCCTCGCCAGAAGAGTGACAGCATTTGTTTGTTCAAACACTTAAAGCTTCATGAATCAATAGTTTCTATATTAACAATTGATTGAATGTCTAAAACAAAATTACCTATTTTGTTTACAGTATGATGACTTGCTGGGTGTTGAAGGGATAGTCTCCAGCTTGGAGAAACAGACAGGAGTTACCACACGGAAGCAAAGTAATGTACTGCTGTGGACGGGACCGACAGCAAAACGTATTTTAGCCACCTAAAAGAAATAATATCATTTTAAGTGTACGCTATATTTAGAATATTTCAACTGGTTTACCCTGCCGTCAGACAGCTATACAGTCTATTTTTCTGTCGGGGAACTCAAGCCGTTATCTATGCTCTTGCCAAAGCAACCAGACTCCATTGAGAAAAACAGTAATTTTATCTTGCAGAACACAGGGGTTGCTGGTCTAAGGCCGCCTCAATCGGTTAGTTAGTTTGTATTATTGTGTCACTTTGCTTAGTTTGGATTCACCAGAGTCACACAATATCACAGACGAACCAACCGACCAAGGCAGCGGTAGACCAGCAACCCCCATGTTCTGCCAAGTAAAATTACAGGTTTTTTCAATGGAGTCTGGTGGCTTTGGCGAGAGCATAGATTGATACAACGGCTTCAGTTCCCCATCAGAAAGGGCGTTCTGAAGGCAAGATAAAGTGGTGAAAATATTGTAAATATAGCGTACACTTAAACTGATACATTTATTTTTAGGTGAGCCTTTATTTTAGGTGGCTAAAAGACGTTTTGCTGCTTCCCCCGAACATTGCGGTACATCGCTTTGCTTCACTGGGGGGGTGCAGACCGTCATCTACTGCAGGTAACACAGTGATAAGTACATCATACAACCCCACTTCAAAACACCCAAACTACCCCTTTAATGTGTATTCAGACTGAACATGAAGCTGATTTGAGAGGCGTCTCGACTGCCTGCAAAGTCAATAGAGAGATGCAAACAGACACTGTAGGCGGCATGACTTGGAAATGTTAGGAATGCAATTTGGGTTTTAAAAAAAAAACAAGTTTTCCTGAGGCTGTTTGACAAGAGACAAGAGGTAAAAAAAGAGAGGGGTCTGGAGGGAAATAAGAAAAAGAAGAAATAAGAACACACACCGGCTCCAGCTAATGTCTGCACAGTCAGTTCGTTCGCTATTTGTGGTGAACAATTTGGCAGTCCGGCGGACAAATTCGCCCAAATAAACCGAGGCGAAATGTCACCCGAAAAGGGGACCTCACGCCAGCTCTCAGACCTCGGCAGAGTAATAAGCAATCAGACACCTAAGAGACAGAATCCTACACTGTTGCATATTGGCCAGTCACCTCGCTGCATTGTGGCCAGTCACCTTTCTGACACACAGTTCAATGGTTTGCCTCGGCAGACGGGGAGGCTCTGTAATGTTTCATAATCAAGCCGATCCATCCAAGCGTGGAGAGCAGCTGGACTGAGCTGATATTAGTATGCCCCTGGTGTGGCTTGGTGACAGAAGCTGGAGCCCCTCCATCCCCCCACTCTTCTCTCTCTCATTGCACGGTGTCAGATGGAGAATTTTATGTGACAGAGGGGGGAATGAAATGTGCTGGCGCTCTCCAGCAAACTTAGATTGGCTTTGTAGGGCTTTTACTGTTTCGAGATAACTGACGGTCAAAGCGCACATCAATCTAAGCCGGGGAATACTCGCTCAGACAGCTTGTTTGCAGATGCAAATGTGATCTGATTTGTGGAAAGCCGATCACAAAGTCGGACCACAGGTTGACTGTAAAAGATGGACAGATATCTCAAATAGAAAAATGTTCTGATTTTAAATCTAGTGGCCGACAGTGAGTTTGGGAAAGTGGGTTGGCTGCTGGTTGTGGAGCCATGCTGTAATCTGACAGACTGTGATGGAATCAGGTTTGGCATTTGGATTGCTGTACCTGGAACAGCTTCCTCTCCTCTCCACCCGTGACAGATGCTGCAATTAGTGGTAGTGACGACTGCCAACTGCTGACACGGCTTTGTATCAGCCACCCATCTCCGCTCCGTTTGTACCTGAATCATTAGCTTATCTCGGTACCTGGTTTCCAACAGGGAGCAGCCAATCACAGAGGCAGCTCGGGGCTCAGACAGCCATTCACACCTGCTGGGTGACGGCTCGACACTTGTCGATATTGTAGGACTGGACTCTTTATCCGAGGCTAGTACTCTTCTTCTAATTGCAGACTTTACCACAGCCATGGGAAATACTTATCTCCCATTGGCTGGCAGGTGTCCATTAAAACTGTATAACAGGACTCCTCTAACAAAGATCAGGGCAACAGTTTAACCACCATTCTGAGTCAATTTGCAGCTAACCATAGTGACAGCTTCTGCTGTTCACATACACCGTTAGAAGCTATACCTACGAAAAGTAGTGCACTGTACTGTGATTTGTATATATCCCAGGAAATCAATTTGTATCTAATCCACGTAATTGTGAAGCAGGAAGTATAAAGAGCGACAAACACAGCGTAAATAGGAGATCAGGGGGGATGGGTGGGTGCAAAAACACCGGATTTTCGCCCAGGAGACCGGTAATAGTACCCCGTGTGAAATCAGAAGTCAACATTAATTAATTTGTCACGTAACTTCTGTACTTAAGTTATGGCCCTTCCGGAGTTATTTTAACGCAAACCCCATTTTTTTCCTAAAGCTTACTAAGTAGTTTTGTTGCCTAAACCTATCCAAGTTGGTATTTTCCTAAACCTATGTTGTTTTGTTGCCTAAACTTAAGTAGTTTTTGATTTTCTAAGCATAACCAAATACATATTTTCCCAAGTAATTTTGTTGCCTACACCTAACCAAGTTGATATTTTCCTAAACCAACTAAGTAGTTTTGCTGCCTAAACCTAACTAAGTTGATCATTTCCAAAACCTAAGTAAGTAGTTTTGTTGCCTAAACTTAACTAAGTTGATCATTTCCAAAACCTAAGTAAGTAGTTTTGTTGCCTAAACTTAACTAAGTTGATCTTTTCCTAAACCTAAGTAAGTAGTTTTGTTGCATAAACCTTACCAAGTTGATGTTTTCCTAAACCTAACTAAGTAGTTGCCTAAACCTAACTAAGTTGATCTTTCCTAAACATAACTAAGTATTTTAGTTGCTTACTGTAAACCTAACTAAGTTGTTTCTTGTGAAGACAGAAGTTTTTTAAAAAATTTTTTTATATGTTGCCGGACATTTGTAGGAAAACACACAAAAAAATGTGGAATAACTTCCGTAAGATATCATATGAACCGCTGTATGTTATATGTTGCATCAGTCTACTCTCACTGTTGAAATAGACCCATGTTAACCCGACCTGTTAGGTGGGCATAAGCACAATAATAGACTCTGAGGTGTCCTGATACAGAAAATAACAGACTTGCTGTGTGGCACTCTTTGCCTCCTCTTGTCATGAATTATTGGTTACAAAACTTCCACAATAATAAATAGTTGTAATTTTATCTGTCGACAGGATTCAGTAGTGGCTCGTAATAAAGTCAAAGTGGTAAAAAGGCAAGATAATAATAATAATCTTTGTTTTCAGATGATTTTTGTTTTCAAATGTCATTCTGTGAATGTTTTATTACGGACCGTAACTTTTACTTAAAAGGTTTTTACTTGAAGCAGTTCTGTTGACAATGAAAAAGCACACAATGACTGCTATTGTGTGCTTCTACACGCCTTTTTCAGCCTGCCACCAGTGATTTTCAGGAGACGTCAGTGTCTGAGACGGAGAAGAAAGTAAAAGCAAACGAAGACCAATGACCATAACACCCTTTTACGAAAAAATCTTGTTGTTGTCCCAAATGGATTGTGGTTGAATTTGCATATAAATCTACTTCGAGAAAATATCCAGCCAAGGACATGACACTTTTAGGAGCAATGCACTTGCCTTTTTTAAACGTTTTTTAAAGTTACCTCAGGGAAATACATTTCAATTTGCATGTCAAATTTGATTAGATTAAGAGGTAAAACACGTCTAAAATACTTCAAAGTTCAAAGAAAATCAAAGTTTATTTTCTAACGTCATGCTGAAACAATGCAACTTAGGCTTTGGGGATTAATTCCCACAACACCAAGGCTTATTTATCCTTTACAGCTGTGTTCTCATAAACTTGCAGATTCATTCACACAACCAAATGTTAATTACTATATTTAGAAATCTGTGTCAGTTTTTTACAAATGAAACCAAAAATACATTTTCTAGAATTTACACACCCGTACTTCACGACATGGTGTAACAATTTAATCGTACTTTATTGTTGTGAATGTTCTGGTAAATGTACAGGAAAACTCGACAGCCTGGATTTAAGGAACAAACTGACTATTGTGTCTCACAGAGCTCACTTTCAAGAAGGTACACTGAATCTGAACTCATTCCAAGAGCTGGGGTAAAAAAAAACCACAGGACCAAAATGGCCCTACAGTGGAAAACCTTTTTTTTTTCCGCCTCTCTTCTTGTCCATCCATTAATAGTGAATTCATTGCTTGCCAAGTCTGGGCCTGAACCCCAGATAGATAACAGGTAACGTTATACACCTTGACATTTCCTCGGTAAAACGTAATCTCTGGAATTTAAGCTACATTTCTTCAAACACGCAGTGCCTGTTTTTCATCCTCTTTTGTATTGATTTAACACAGAGACAAGAGTGGTAAAGGCAGGAATAGAGGAGGGCGACACACCGTCATAGAAGCATGGCTCTCTGAAACACGTTTTCACCGTGTTCAGCGGGGATTTCCGATGGCAGATCGTAAATGGACTGCATTTACGGCGGCTTTCCGCCTCGTCTCTACATGATATTTGTTGGTGTTGTGTTAGTGATAGAGAGTGAGTGATAGAAAAAGGACAGGGTCAGTAGCTGAGTGAACATCATTGTCTGCCATGATGAGCTGTAGAAATGACAAGAGCTTGTCATTCACTCTTTTCTCAAGACACACCCAAGACAGGCGAAGAACATCTTCTACGTGCGCCCTTGTAAATATTGAGTTATATCAGTCAAAGCAAATGGTGCAGTGTTTTTTTTTTTTTGCAAACTGTAAAGAAGTCCTGTTGGACTGATGCTTATCTCTTATTTCTTTAACCCAGAAGAACACGGGAATAGAAGAAATACAATTTCCACGAGTACAAAGAAAATGTCAAGTCCTCGGAGGGAGAGAGAAAAGAAAGCTGCCGAGCTTGTGTGGGCAGCATTAGTGCAACATCCATCCCTGGTGAGTGGGGAGTGGACCGTGGAGGACCCCGGCTCTTTGTTAGGATGTGAAAGATGGACAATGCCACTACTGTGTGCTGAGAGCAGGAGCCATGCCGCTGCTGGTTCCATAAGACTGCCAGAGCTTGTCACAATTATGCCTTTCTTTTGTTATGGACTTTCTCTTTCTACAACCTTCCCCTGCCTTTTTCTTTCTTCCTATTCCCCCCCCCCTCTTCAGTCTCTTTAAATCTCAACGATCATTTATCCTTCATATCACGGACCGCTCCGACCTGACGTCCTGCAGTAATCCACTGGAGACATCTGCAAACATCCAATCATCCCACAGTAATTGCCAATATTGTTTTTTTACGTTGAGGAGTGAGACACTGTGCTTTAGGAGTTGATGGTGTGATTTCAAATGTAAAACCGGACAAGTCATTCCTCTGCTAATGTGTTTTATCTCAGCAGAGCTCTACATCAGAGACATACAGTTAACTTGGGACCTGACTTGGACATAACTGATTCACCTGAAAGATGGACATCTTGACTTGCTCATGAAGACCTGTGAATTTACTTGGACTTGGATTAAAGGACTGGAGACTTGATTTGGACTTGTCTCGAGTTACTTGAAACTTGATTTGGACTTATTTCGAGACTTGGACTCATCTTGAATGATATGAGACTTCACATAAAATTGTCCCTTATGACTCAAATGACTTGGGACTTGTCTGGGACTCGTCTCAAACTACTTGAGATCCGACTTGGACCTTGGACCCCTCCAACGACTACGGAACTGACTTGGAACTACAAGTCCTCCAAAGACCTGAGACCTGACTTGAACTTGTGTCAAATGACCTGAGACTTGTCTCAAATAATGTGAGATTAGACTTAAATTGTGAGATTTGGCTTGGCCTTGTCTCAAGACTTGACTTGGTCTCAAAAGACTTGAGACTTGACTTGGACTTGTCTCGAATTACTTGAGATTCGACTTGGACCTCTCCAATGACTAGAGACCTGATATGGACTTGTCTCAAATGACACTTGTCTCGCATAATGTGAGACTAGACTTGTCTTAAATTGTGAGATTTGGCTTGGCCTTGTCTCAAGACTTGACTTGGTCTCGAAAGACTTGATACTTGACTTGGACCATGGATTTCTCCAATGACTAGAGACCTGATATGGACTTGTCTCAAATGACTTGACACTTGTTTCGCATAATGTGAGACTACACTTGGAGACAAATTCTGTCTAAAACTGTGAGATTCGGTTTGGCTTTGTCTCAAGACTTGACTTGGACTCAAACAACCTCAGACCTGACTTGGACTTGTCTCGAATGACTTGACACCTCGTTGTGTACATGTAGTAGTCTGCCTGTGGATTTATTTACTCCACACACAGCAACAACTCTCTGCTAACAGTGTACAGTGTATAAAACGAGATGGTGCCGCTTGTGCTTTCAGATGCACTTGATGTGCTAATGAAAAAGGGAAACATAAAATGCTTCACATAAATGTAGATGCAGCCAGCTGTGGATTATGGCAGCTATTAACGTGGAGAGGGTCTTTTTTTATTGAACAATACCAGGACGACTGCTGAGGGGAGCGCGCGGCGGCTTCGTTTTTACTTCAAGGAACTTTTAGGAACAACCCCTGAGTCTCATATTCAGCACACTATAAAATGTGAATAGCTCTCCAAGAGGAGAAGCGTGGGAAGAAAGATGGATTTGAGAAGGGCATGTGTGTACACGAGTGTGTGTTTGTTTAGTATGTATTTGAGAGAGAGGGAGTAAAATGAAGGCAGTGAGATCAATGACTTGTGTATCTCTCTCTTGCAATCTAGAAACGACGGTACATTTAATTGAGTTAGTGAGATGAAAGGCCGTTGCAATATGCAGCATATTGATTTTATGTTGCTGTACTTAGCCTGAGTGGCTGGTTGTTTAAAATAAATAACAATACTGGGAAAGCAGAGACAGGGGTGGCGTCCGAAACGCAAATTGCATGCTATTTCCAGTGAAATATTACAGTATACAAACAGTGGACACCATAGACATACAGTATGTATGGCTGGACAGTACAGTTGCGTCTGACATTCTATACTAACATGCTATTAAGTACGCTACAACAGTATGTGAGCTATTTTAGTATGTCCAAAGCCTTAGTATGAAACCAATACTACGTGAATTGCATACTATTTCCGGCGAAATATTACTGTACGCAAACGCTGGACCGCTTAGACATATGTATGGCTGGACACTACGATTGCGTCAAAAATTCCATACTAACATGCTATTTAGTACGCTAAAACAGTATGTGAGATATTTTAGTATGCATACTATTACCGGGGAAATATTACAGTATGCAACGCTGGACACTACAGCGGCATACATATCCCACAATGCAATGCGGTAGTCACGACAGCGTTCATAACAGACGTTGATAGACAGATCTATAACGTCAAAAACGCTTCAATTTAACTGTAAGTATAAGATTTCACTTTCCTAGAGGTAAGGAAGTGATGACGTAAATTACTGCTCAGTATGTCCGAAAAGATACATACTACTGTTCTTTCACAAAAAAGTACGTTGAACGATAGTACACATATTGAGTATAGTATAGTGCATGGTATGCGATTTTGGATGAAGCCAAAACTACCAGAGCACCTCAAAGACAGAGCAGATTTAAACAGGGAATGGAGTTTCTGTCCTTGTGAACCTGTTTTATCATCGCTAAGCATCATTTGAAGAGAGCTGCAGACAAATAGGTAGTTAGTCTTGATGGGAATAACAAAAAAAAACGAGTATAAAAGAGAGGTCGAGGACAAAGAGAAGGTTTGTCGTCTGCAGCTAAAATCCTTGAGTCTTTCAATTTTGCTATTGACCAGTGACTGATACAGCTGTGTCATGCAAGACATTCACTCAAAGAGAGTTTGTGCAACTTTTTTTTCTGAAAGGAATCCGTTTTGCCTTCCCGACGCCTCAGGGCATGAATATTGCATTTAGTTCAACCCCCGAACACTGACATTATTTATGGAGGCAATCATCATCAGCCATGAAGTGGACCCTGTCTGCCTGCGCCACGCAGCTGACCTCCAACAGTCTTCTTTGTGTCTATAACTGAAGCTCTTTGTGGGCTAATACAGCCGCGATTCAATCATCACATTATTTTTTGATAGAAACACTTTTTAATGATCTGCAAGACGAATTTTTTTCTATCATCATCATCATCCCCGGCTATGTTGTTTCTTCTGCGCTGTTTGATGAAGATCTCACCTCCTCTTTCACCCTCAGACTGTCTCTCTTCATTGTGTGCTTGATGAGGCTGTCAAAAAGACAGTGTCTGGCCAAGTGATGAGATGAGACAAGGGCGATGACTTGTCTCAGTCAGACTCACCTGCAGCCGCTGGCAAAGTCAGGATGAGTGTGTGTGTGTGTTGTGTGTGACTCGTGTGTGTCTAAGTCTGTATGATGGAAACCTCAGGTACTCACTTTTATCTAAACCCTCAAAATCACTGTGGAGAGCAATTACTGAGCTTCAGTCATAGCTAAAGAATGCGCTGTCTGTGGTAGTTAAAATGCAGCTGGTAAGAATTTGGACATTCCCACATTTTTTGTTGTGGTTACTCTAGACACGCTGGATTTTAAGTGAAACTCTGAAAATGAGAGTAAAAATGTTGACTTTCAGCTGTGCATTGAAGATGGATGTGACCATATTAGGTGAACAGTGTAGTAACTGTAGCCCCTGTCACGAAAACAACACATTAAAAAAGCTATATACACTCACCTAATGTAAGAATACAAAGAAGAAAAATACCAAGAGGCAGACAGAATAAAAAAGAATAATTGCAGCCCAAACATTATCTTGGACGATATTGGACAATTTTAGCTTCTGGCAAATACATCAGTATGCCTGCCATTAAGAAATTGCAGTACGGAAATGCCAAAAATATGTTTGAGATAATTTAGAACCAGCATAGCCATTACACAGTGCACTGGTAAGTTTATCTTTCAACTGCAAAATGTCCCGTTCAGTAGTTTATCTATGTGACAGTCCTTTAATCACAAACTAAAGGGATCCTTACTTTTGGTTACTTTAAAAGGTCTTATTGATAACATTTTTATGTCGAGAAATATTAAAAAAAAAATAATAATACATACACAGAGTGTTCAGAAAGGTGCCGGATAACAGTATGGCTTTTCCTGAAAAAAAAAAATATTATGATTGTGAATTAATCAAAAATTTTTGTGCGTCCAAAATTAATGTTTTTTTTTTTATCTCTGAAGAAAATATCTGACGTTTGGTTCCCACTTCTAGCAAGGTTTGTGAGCCAATAGTAAAACGACGTGGTATCTCTGGGTCGTCAGTTAGTGTGGAAAAAAACGGATAAATGACTGAGATTGACGGTTAGTGTCTGGCAACGACTTGTTGTGAAGTGAATGCAATGGAACAGAGGAGGGAGAATGCGACATCTAGCGGCTGAATGTTATCAATGTTATCAATAGCATCTATGGCGCCCGACTTATCATTTATAAGCAGTATATCAACATTATTGTTTATTTTTTTGATCCTGTTTGAATTGTGCCACGAATCACATATGATGTTAGTCAATTTAAAACATAATTTTGCAAGTCAGGAAAGTCAATGTTGAAGTATAAGACTGTGAAAATACAAATCTGAAGCTACGATGCTGATAAAAAGACAAAGAGTCGCTGGATAAAACACATCCGGTAAGACAACGTTACATTTTTACGTTGAACTAAGTTAGCTAGCTAGCTAGAGTTGGTGACGTATATTGTGCGAGACAAGAGATGTAGTTCACTGAGCGGTTTCACACAAAACTAAACGATACTACGACAAACTGCGACTTTCTTGACTTGTAAAATGATCTTTTAAACGGGATAAAAAAATGATTTGTCTCTCGCCGTTGACTACCGAACATATTTTTTCCAAAATAAGGGGCACAGCGGAAGGGGAGGGACTTCGCAACTCTATTCTCAATCATTATCTGTTTATATATACCACGCAGCATCCAGTTATGAATGTTTCACAGAAGGAGTTGAAGTTCAAATAAAGTATTATCACATATTTGAAACTCTTTATATCCAATCAATCAAATTTCTATATCAAGATCAGCCTGAAAAATCAGAAACAGATGTATCACAAGAAGTAAAAGATTCAACTGAATCTGCAAGTATCAGGACGTCGTGTTGGGACTTCCACAGCTGAAGTCGTTGTTTTATTTCAAATGTAAAATGCCTGAGTACAGAGACAAAACAACACAAAATGTCTTTCTGTCCAAATTCTTACGGACTGCACTCGCTGTGTGCGTAAAGTAGGTCAGGAGCGATGAGAAGTGGAGCTGGGGAGGATGGTTGGTGTGAAGTGATGAATAGAAGAGAGTTCAGCTCAGTATGAGTCATCATGGGTGGTGAGGTGGTGGGCAAACAGCCTTCCTGTGTCAATAATGAAGGAGGGACTCTGTGAAGAGGGGAGCCATCACGACGAGGCAAAACTGAATTATCAAGTCACAGCAGCTCGCAAATGAGACGGAAAAGTTAAATATACGCTCTCACCTTGAGAGATGTGGGAGTGACGCACAGCACTCGCTAAAGACGAATTCCAGTTAATTTCCACGACTTGAAAGCGACCCACACAAACAGCACAAAGGCATCTGGGTCAAACCCCCGTAACTGACTTAAGGTCGTTAAGGTTGCCACACTAGCTTTCACTGTAAACAGCCCAACAGGGTCCAACTCCT
>CAKALG010029051.1:0-11269 GCA_916700815.1 Helicolenus hilgendorfi | reverse complement strand
TATTTCTTTTTTTTCAGAAAAAGACAAACTTTTATTCTGCACTTTTTTTAAAAGCTCTGTGGATGTATTAATTTTAAAAAAGATATTCATCTACATAAAAATGTTATCAATAAGACCTTTAACGCAGCTTTCAACTATCACGACTTTTGGTTTGTTTTCACAAGCTATTGATTAAAGGATCTCACCACATACCTCAAAGACCATTACAGACCTTTTAGTTCATGTAAGACACAGAAAGGCACCGCTAAACTGGAATTACTGGGGATTTTCCTGCAGTGTCTGTGACTGGCAGCTCTGGCTAATGAGGTATCCGGTTCCTCCATACTGCATGTGGGGTTTTTTATATAGCGCCACGTTAAGGGATTTTTTTTTTAAATCACAGTGCACTGTGCTGTATGTGTTCATGCATGTGAGACAGACAGAAGAGAAAATGGTCCTCTGAATGCTCTTGTATGTGTGTGCGTGCATGTGTGTTATTTTGGTTTGTTTGGTTTGTGGTGAGTGCATCTGCGTCTCTGATCTACTCACAAACAACCTGGCACAGATGCTCAGTGTGTGTGTGTGTGTGTGTGTGTGTGTTATTCACAGGTCTGTGAATATTCCTTCGCATAAACTCACCTTCTCTTTTTTTGCCCCAATTTTCTTCTGCATGTACATGTTTGCAGCACATTTACCTTGCTACAGCAGTACTTTATTATATGTATTTGTAGTTTAATTATCAAACCGATGTACTCTATTTAAGTTGTGTGTAACTGCGTACATGTGTCTGACTGTGTGTTTTACATGGTTCAGTAAATCCCTCCAGTCTCACTGCTCTGCTTTCCCCATGACAACAGTGAGTCATTTTTCCTGTGGCTTATAGGGACACACACACACACACACACACACACACACACACACACACACACACACACACACACACACACACACACACACACACACACAAAATCCTCGTGTAAATAAGTCTTTTTATGTGCATATTGTAGTATGCTGAACAACCAAATAACCTTGTACTCTGACACACAATTTAAATGCAACATTTTTGTCCTGGATCTGAGATCTAGATGGATTTTACAAGGCTGTGTGCGTGTGTGTGTGTGTGTGTGCTAGGATATGTGAATATATATTCCAATCGTATTCTGCTCATTCAGTCTCTCCTCGAAAGGCATTTCGTGGTGTTACACGTAGTCGTACAGATGAAAAATGAAGGATGTAGTTGTGTGTAGAATGAAAACAGAGGGCTTAAAAGAGAAGTTCAAACCCTACTTTGCTTTCACACCTCTCCGTATTTTGCCAATCGTTGCACATAGTTGTCAGATTATCTTTTTCAGAAAGCCCCCCCCAGCCAAGTCCACCGTCAAAAAAGTGGGTTTTAGTTGTGTTGGACAATCTGACAAGAAGTGTGTTTTCAGCATACTGAGGCCTTAAGGCTGCACAGGCTGGGGTGGAGTGTTTCCCTTCAACACTGGCATCATGAGTTTGATCTGACTGGCATTAAAGCCGTGTTTCCACTGGTATAATACGGCTTTTCTCAACTCGACTCACTTTTGGTACCAGGTCCTTTTCTCTTTGCCGTGTTTCCTCTGCTGATAGTATCCCCTCAGCTGATCACGTGGCGGCGGCGGCACGTGAATCTGCTGTGATATCATCTTCAACGAGACACTCGCTGAATCACTCAATCATCAATTTGTCCTCTTTGTTATAGAGTATCTTTGGTATGTCGTAGTGTATAGTGTATTTTTTGCGAGCTGCCATTTTTTTAAAATCTGGGTCGAGTGAATTAAAAGTTGAGGTCGCTATTGACGGCAGCTTGGCTGTTTAAAAACGGCGGGTTTGTACAGGATGTCCCGTGACGCCACCTTCTAGTATCGACTCAGTTCACTTGGAACCTCGACCGCGGTGGTACCAAGAATGGAGTAATTCTATTGGTACCATCCACAACCTTTGTGAATGGAAACACGAAAATAACCCTTCTGATGTGTAACGAAGTGAACTGATCTGGACTGCTCGGTGGAAACCTGGCTTTACATTACACCTAAAATATGCACATTGCAGAGTAGTTGCATATGACCAACATGTATAATATATACAGTTGCTCCCACAGCACTGATGCCTAATGTAGGTTAACATACTGCAGTGAATGATGCAACAGTTGACCCATAGTTTAAAAAAATGCCTGACAATGATAAGAAGATAATATTGTGTGTAATCCTGGACTACACTGCTGACTAGAAATGTATACATGTAATCAGTCATCATAGTATATTCAAATTTTGAAGCGACTCTGTAATGATGGCAGCCCTCTTCTGCCACTAGAACAGCTGGCATGGATGTAGCTACGAACGCTGGCCCAGAGGGAAGACAGACACGGAGGTCGCACAGAGGGCACAGAAAGAAAAGTGTGTTATATGTCAGAGAGAGAGAGAGGGCGAGAGAGCGCCTGGATGAATGACTAATATTATGAAAGTGAAAGTATGACCTCTATCTGGACATGGCAGCTAGCTACCTGGCTAACTAACTAGATTGTCATACATTAAGGTGTTGGTGATGGGAAACATGGAAATATGTTCAGGTGGATTTATTATGTTTTTGTCCACTGGTGCGTGTTAGATATCCTCCCAGTGTGCCTGAGCGGACAGGAAATGACTCATTTCAGTATGGCTTTGGCAAACCGCACGTTATTTAGGATGCACACACAAACAAAACACACACTTTTCTCAGACTGGCACAAAACACCACACACACACACACAAACCACAGAGCCCAGCAATACTAGGTCAAGCTGTCTGTGCGTCATTAAATATGGATAACCGCTTGACTTGCCGAGCTGTGTGTGTGTCATGTTTGTGTGTGTGTGTGTGTGTGTGTGTGTGTGTGTGCGTGTTGCTATGAAGTGGTTTTTATTGCCCCGCCACTGAGGAAATAAGAAAGTCCCTCACTCCCTGATCCATTTTAGGTGAGTCATTGGCAGGTATGAACAGGAGATTAGACTAATGTGTGGGTGCGAGTGAACGTGTGTGTCTGTGTGTGTGTGCATGATGGTGCTTTGAAGTGTGTGTGTGTGGTGGTGGGTTTGTGAGTGGGTGTTGGAGGTGTGTGTGTGTTTGGATTAAACTAATCTGCTCAAACGGTGAGTTAAAGGTAGAGGTGGAAGGAAACTTGAGAATTAAACAGAGATGGGGGATTAACAGTAACTCAATATAACCAAGAAGCGCCTCCATATACTGCGTGTTCCAGGTACTAGGTGGCTAGGGATGTCAAATACTAAGAGTCTAAGACTGCTCTCACAAAGTGCCGATGCCAGTTAACATTATGAGAAGAGAAGCCTTTCTAGTGTCAACTAAACTTTTTACATGTACCAATGTGATTGTGAAAAGTATTTTGATTATCAGAAAATGTTTAAAATCGATTCAAAGATCCAACGTTGATAGGGATGCTAATTTATTTTGAATTAAAAACATTTCTGAACAATAGCCGACCTTTTTTTCCTCCTTAATAATGCCCATGTCCACTTTACACATTAAAAACACAGACAGAGAAGGTGCTAATTTTAACTCCACAATACATAAACTAATTGGACCCAAATTGTAAAAAAAGTGCAAATCAGCTACATTACCATCATCATACCATCATCTTATCCCAGCTGCTGGGCGATCTCAAGCCATATATAGTCTTTTACTTATTTGTTAAGGTAGTAGTGTTTGTCGTACATTATTGGGTGCTGAGAACGGGGCAGTCCATTGTTATTCCAAAACACCAATATTCCGAAAAATGTCCCATTGGACCGCAAAAGGCCATTTGTCCGACAGTCTGTTACCCTGAAAACAAATGGCCATTGTTCCAAGGACCCGAACACTTTTCGTGCAACAAACAGAAGCACATGGCTAATTACTATGCAGATGACGCCAATCATTTGGAACAAAGGATTTCATTGGTTAGACAGGAATTTCCGCAGGCGGAATCCGCTGAAATCGAGGTCCATCAGAATATTTTACCACGCCGGTGTTTGCAAGCATTCCTAAGAACAACACAAAATCAGTTTTTATAAATTTCCGTGCAAAATTTTCAGATGAAAATCTGTGCTTGGTGTGTTTAGAATGGACGAATGTCTTTGACCCATTAAAAAAAACCAATACAACAAATGTTTTTTTTCATAATAGCGGACAGCTTGTCCACTGGTTTTTATTCAGAAATAGCAACATGTCGACATGCTGTGGGGTTAGTCTGTTGACCAGTAGCGAAGAATATACCCGTTCAGATGGAATGCAGAGATAGCGCCTACTGTAGGTAGAGTGGCCAGCTTTGGGAAGCACGTCTGATTACCTTTCCACCAGTCAAGAGGATTAATATCCAATGAGGGGGGATTGTCTCTCATATAGTGGGTCAGTAGCTTGATAATGTATATATTTTTTAACTGTTTTAACTGATAGTATTAATCGGTCAGACTTCTTATTGTCGGTTAACGGTTAATTATATTACAGTGAGGAAAAAATCTGGTTGGCTATTTCTGTCATTTAAACCTGTTAACACTGAATTTGACAGTTGCTACGGTGGCTTTTCCTCGCTTTCGTTTGCAATCGCAGTCGATTTTACGAAGCAGTTTGTACCGAGTTGGCTAACATCCTGCTTATTCTTGTCGTTTGCATAAAGTAGTTGTGTTTTAAGCACTCATATATTTATTGTACCTGCTGTAAACCAAGAATACTGTGGATTTAATTTGTATTGTACTCACACATTGGCCCTCCTCTTACCCCCCGGTTTAATTTGTTCTGGTGCCAATCCTGCAAAGATGGCACGTTCTTCTGAAACAGCCACGGGCTGAACCAGCCATTGTGTTTGGCACCGAACAGACGGGTTGCTTTCTTTCTTTGAGTGGCTTTTAATGTTTCTGATTATCCAAATTATTTCAGCATGGACTGTGCCAATGCATAAACAAATTCATGATTTTGTAATTTGCATCAAGATTACAATCAGACTTTTAATTGGACCTCCATGGTGTTTTTGAACGTGCGTTGTTCATACTTCCTGCTACAATGATTCATTTTGGCTTCATGACTGAAAAACAGTATTGTGTTTTTCTCAAAAATGAATAATTGAATGTTAAGCTATGATGGTTCACATTTGCTATCCCTGATGGTAAAGCCCATGGGTTTCCTTTTAGTTGTTTAAGTACCATTATGGTGGAAGACGGCACAAAACACTTTAACAAAAACATAATCAAAAATCTTGAATCATGCTCACATGTGCTTCCAATCATCTAAAATTCTGTCATCTTTCCTGCTGCCTGTAAGAGCAAGTATATCTTAAAAACAAACTAGCAGGTAGAAAAAGGAAACAAAGAGAGAAATCAAATCTGAATTATGCTAGTAGAGAGACAGACAGTGGAAACAAGAAGCCAGTAAAATCCCAGTCGAGGCCAAACAGCGTCTGCAGGCACTGCAGCAGGGTCATGCAACTCCCAGCTAAATTTAAATCAAACAAACGTATTCGAGTAGAAATCAGTGTCCAAATCAGGACGAGAAACTGCAGCACACACACTGCACTGGAAGGATGTGGGCGTGAGGTATCGAGAGGCTGGAACAGAAAAGGAAATGCAGAAGGGTAGAAAGATTTCTCCTCTTTCTGTCACAACGGTTTTGACTCATCTAGACCTAAATCTTATGACTGCACTCTGAACAACAATAACCATTCATCATCACGATCTGAGAGAAAAATCAATGACTGATGAGACAATCGCTCATGACTTTCAAAAAATACGGGCTTATGGAAAGTATCGTTTTTTTCGTTCATTAAAAAGATAAAGTCTGATTTTATCTATAAGTCAGATCAAGCCAATAGATATTTTGACTTGTTGATGTGTTACTAATAACACTATTGAGGTCTCAGATCCATTTAGGTTTTGAGCTATACAGCAACCAATAACCCTTACGGTGTGCATATGGGCATGTCAGTATTGTTTTAAGATAGACCTCAAAAATGAGAAGCTATCGTTTACCCCATAATGCATTCCGGCACCTCTGATCCAATTAAGGGCTTAATGCTGATTGGCAGAGCAGTGGAAACTGATCTACCTGATCAGAGTGGAAGTGCAACACTGTTAATCGAATCAGATGTGCTGTTTCATTCCTTCAGTCCGACCCAGACGAAGCAAATTGGGCGTAGAACTTAAGTTGGTGGTGCGTCTTGAAATAATCTGTTTAAACTGTCAAGTTGTTCTCATAAACTGTTCGTAGCTATACCTATGAAAAGTAATGCCCTGTAATTCATTCCACAAAATCAATTTGTGTGTAATCCACGTAATTGTAAACCAGGAAGTATAGAGAGCGACAAACTTGGTTAGGTTTAAGCAACAAAAGTACTTGGTTAAGTTTAGGAAAAGATTATGGTTTGGATTCAAATAAGTATGCTTGCTACATACCTTGCGTTCGTGGCATTAAGTACATAAGTTACATATTAAAACAAAGGTAAAATAAGTCAACTTTGACTTCGTTTCACACTGGACATGGACAGCGGTTTGACCCAACCATCCACCCAAACCTCCTGCTTATGCAGACTTTCTCGCTCTTTATCCTACGTCAGTTGCTCTGACGTCCAATACTGACGGGGATGGGTTTACATTGGAGTTAGTTAATCGTTTAATTATTCCTATTATATCCATGGATGGTTAGGGAAATCCCATGGTTAAGGTTAAGAATACATAATTATCATGATTAAATACTGAAAGGGTCAACCTTTAAAGGTACCCTGTTGAGATTTTGACAACTAGAAGACAACTGTGTGCATAACACAGTACATCCTGGGTATGCACTAAATGTTGGCACTGGACTTAAATAGTTTTCTGCAGATTCCTCCAATATGAACATAATCCCCAGAGAAGCTGAGCTGTAGCAATGCACGGCGCTAACACCTGCATAACCTGGGGCTAAGTGTAATTTCCTGTCCTCTCAGGTAGATTCTGGCCCAGATCAGCATGCAGCAACTTTACACAGTCCACATCTCAGTTAACAAAAAATCTTCTTACACCTCTGCTTGCCAATATCTGTTTCCACATTCGTGGCTGCTATGGATTTAGTGGAGGGATATCAGTAAAGGATCACCACACCAGTGCACATCATGAAACCAGTAAGTACTGTCTGTATATTTTATGCATTCAGTGTGTTTTACTTTCATGCCGTAATCCGCCCAACCTAACCTTGCGTGACTCACTTTAGGAATATTCAGCCGGTGAGTTTGTCCTGTGACCCCCGGAGCATGTGAAATGTCAGACAGAGACAACAGATCTAGGTGGGACGCAGGCGGGCAGACAGCCAGCAAGGAAAGAAGGCAGACACGCTTTGTCCAAGGCACTGACATTTTAGGAAAGAGAATGTGAAATATTGGCTGACATTTGTGCTCAGGGAGTGTGTGTGTGTGTCCTTGTGTGCATGCGAAGACAGTTGTGTGAGACACAAGCCTGGGAGCAATGAGGAAGAAAGAGCGAGGAGGGAGAAAATACTGCAGACTATTTGAGGCATAAACATCCTGCTGTCTGAAAGATGTAGCCATCGTCCCACTTTACGCACATGTACTGGACAATTTAAGAGCTTACTTGCCATCTTCACGGTCCACTGACTGTTTGGAAACACAGGCATTAGTGGGACTTACAGTGTATCTCCACAGTAATGCAGGATAGATCAGTGTAGCTCTCTAGAGTACTGCACTAAATAATACAATATCTATTTGGTTGTTGCTACGGTTCTTGACCTATTTGACTTGTAACCCCTTAAAATAAAGTGTGTGTAACCCTTCATCACAGTTCAGTGTATCCTCACACAATGGTTTGTATGATATTGTATGAAAAATCCTAATTTTTCGTGCGTTTTCCAATGAATATCCAGCTTCTGTCTTTTCAAAATGAACTTACTGGAAACAACTTGGTTAGGTTTAGGCAATAAAACTACTTATTTAGGTTTAGACAACAAAACTACTTAGTTAGGTTTAGGAAAAGATTGACTTAGTTAGATTTAGGCAACAAAACTACTTAGTTAGGTTTAGACAACAAAACTATTTAGTAAGCTTTAGGGAAAGATCGACTTGGTTAGGTTTAGGCAACAAACCTATGTAGTTAGGTTTAGGGAAAGATCGTGGTTTGGTTTAAAATAACTATCTATGTGGTGTAACTTAAGTATGAAAGTTATGTGACAAATAAATCAACACTGACTTCTGGTTTCACACGGGACATGAACATTGGTCTCCTGAGCGAAAGTCCAGTGTTTTTTGACCCACCCATCTACCACGACTTCCTCCCTACATGCCGTTTGTCGCTCTTCATACTTCCTGGTTCACTTTCTGTGGATTACACACAAATTGAATTTGTGCAATATATACAAATTACAGTGCATTGCTTTTCATGCGTATAGCTATGAATGGTGTATGAGAACAGCCTGCGCAGGTTATGGCCTAGTTTTCATGAAAATACACAGGAATCCATCAGGAAAAAAGGGGAAATTGTAGAAAAGTCCGAACACAACATAGCAGTTTGGAAAGAAGTGAAAGATATATTTTCTATGTAGGCAAAGAATAAATATAGAATGTCTGGATTTGTAATCCAAAAAAGTTTGACATAAAATCTGGGACATATTTGATTAGACGCCATCATCTGATTGCTCCATTGATTTTAACTGAGGCCATTGTACCCTGTGGGGAATAAATATAGCAATCCAGCCTCTGGGCACTTCTTGTAATATTGACAGCCATTCAGCCAGACCAATAAAAATCACTGCCATTAGCATTATCAGTGCGCCATCCCGTCAGTAATGATACCAGCAAACGTCTATATAGATTACCATGTCTGGAAATTGTGACAATGCAAGACAGAGCACATCGATGAATCACCCTCAGACTGTGACAAATGCAAGAAAACACCCTTAACAAAAGAAGAAGAGGCTCAGAATCAACTGAACAAGGGAACGGAGCATCACAATCACCTTCTTATAGAAATTACTTGCGGAGAAAAGGATGCAGAAACGTGGAACAGCTCAAAAAATATCGAGTTTTATGATGCATTTATATGTTTTAGTGGATTAAAAAGCACTTATCCAAATTGAGGTCGAGCATTGCTTCATGTCCTGTGATGCATGACACTGCATATATAGCACATTACAATACAGCACAGCATAGTGCTGCAGGGGCGCCGCAAGGCATTCTGGGATGTGTCTTGCGAGCAATAGGCAGGTTTTTTTTTCCTCCAACACCTGCAATCTGAAAAGCCTCGAGGTAATCTTCTGGTATAACCTGACACAATGTATGTAAAAAGACGGAGAAATTGAGTGACAGTATGTCATGTATGATAATAATATGAGGAAACAAATCAAATACAAAACCACAATTAATACAAAACAGTTAAAACCCTGTGGGCTGTGCTGGAACCAAAACAGGGACAGTCAAGGGCAATCCAATGTAACCCTCCAACCATGCACAAAGTGACAGTGAACAAAAAAACAGAAACAGCAGCAGAGTACTGCATCCAGTCCGTCAGTTGTATCGACAGTGTTTTGGGATTTCTTCCTTCATACCTTTTGGCAGGCTAGCCTTTCTTTAAGAGACATTGTGTGCCAGGAAAAAGAACAAGAACCTGTGTGTTGACTGGGGAGAGGGTGAGAAGAAAAAAAAAAAGGGTAGGGTGGAAGAAGAATAGAGAGGAAGTCTTATGGGGAGGAGAGAGAAAGCAAGGCAGAGAGAGGTGATGCCAAGGTACCCTGCTGTTTTCTCTCTGTCTAGAGGGCACAGCTACATTTCCTCTCACTATGATTCTTTTCATCACACACACACACATACAGGCTTTGAACAGTGGTTCCCTGGACGCTACACTAACCTGAATTATTGACTGTAAAATGCACACAACCAGTTTTTCATACTGTATCTGAAGTGAATGTTACAGTCAGGATAGGAAAGTGCACACTAGCAGGTTATGATCATGCTTTTGGAGAATGCCAGGTTTGTGCAGGTAAAACATCATATCCAGGTTTCTCATCCTAGTTTTGAAAAAAACCTCAATATGCTAGTACACCCAGCCGGTAACCTCCGGGTCTGAGAAGTGAAGCCAATGCTTAAACTTGCATTCTGTCGACTCCTCTGGTTGCATAAAGAAGTCTGATTGTATAGAAGTCTATGAGAAAATGAGCCTACTTCTCACTTGATTTATTACCTCAGTAAACATTGTAAACATGAGTTGATGGTCTCAATCGCTAGTTTCAAGTCTTCTTCGATACAGTATGATGTTCATTTAGTAAAATAAAGCAGGGTATGCTTTGGGGCGTGGGTACCTTGCGATTGACAGGTCGCTACCACGGCGTTGTCCGGTCTGGGAGTTGTCCGTTTTGTTGTCGTACAACTTCAACCCTTTCACAGTGTCTCTTCAGTTCATGAAAGTTAATTGTAACGTTTTGGTCACCCTAAAATGTCTTATTCAGCGTTCGGTTATACTTAGCTCCACCCTCTTGTGTCACTTCTGGTTGCAAAAAACCAAGATGGCGACGGCCAAAACGCCAAATTCGAGGATTCAAAACCGTAGTCCACAAACCAATGACGATGACTACGTCCACTTCCTATATACAGTCTTCGAGTACTCCAAGAGATACCGAGATATTGTGGCATATAAACTCCTTATCCAGGTTTCCGATCAGCGTCTGTCATGTGCTAGTGTGTCTTCAACTTTATTTTTTTGACTTTATGTCTTCAATGTTGATGGTAGTACTGTAGGTAAAGTCATGTCTAGATGCTGAAATGAGAAAAAAATGAGAGAGTCTGAAACTGGATGTTGAAATGTAGATTATATAGCAAACGATTTAGCATACAGTGGCTTATTTACACAATGAGAATACACTGCAACAACGGCAGTCGTTTCGTGTTTGTGTCCACCTATAGGAGTCCAATATTCACTCTCCTTTTTAGATCGGTTTTGATCTACACCAACTCCAGAGGGAAATATCAGGCTGCTAAATGCTCCACAATGTTCACCGTGTAGTATTTTGATCCACTGTTAATGTAAGAATATTGATTATAGCAGCTAAACCAGTATATACAGCAGTAGTGTGGATGTAAACATGCTGTTCTTTTGGGATTTGAGTTGACTTTAATTACAAAAACATGCATATTAACCGCAGCAATATGTATGAAGCCATTAGAACTACACAAATTCACTTCCAAATCCTGAATTCGACCCTCTTCTCCGTCATCCGTCCCGTGCCCTCTCCTGCCGGCCGCAACAATGCAGTCAGTCCCTCCATCA